>VZTI01003277.1:0-31591 GCA_013397865.1 Struthidea cinerea
CAAAGGAATGCGAGAACTGGAGATGCTGCAGGAAGCTGAAGGTGTTTATTCTCTCATCCCCGGCAGCAGTCTGGTCAGGGAGATCCTGGCTTTCCCCAGGGTCCTGGGGATGGGGGTGAGGCTTACAGCAACAGCCAATGGGGAGGGAAAGAACCCAGGGCCAGCCCAACACTCTTGGCACCGCAGGGGTGAAGGGAAAAACCAATACATATTTGTATAGACCTAACATTAACCAAAGGGGAAGGGGAACCGGGGTGAACCAATACATACTTGTATAGAGATATCATTATACCGAGGGGGAAGGGATACCAGGGTGAACCAATACATATTTGTATAGAGATAACCTTAAACCGAGGGGGTTTTTCCAGGCGCAGGTCTGTCCCCCCAAACCCTAGGCTGGCAGGTTTGCCAGGACACCCCAACATTACAGGGCACTTAATTTTACCTGATTGTGACAGTTTTCTGAGGGAAGCATCTGCAATGGATTGAAGAATACCTTATGTCACTGGGCAGTGATTTTCAATGACCTTTGACCTATAAACTCAAAAATGTTTCCTAGGGAAGATGAATGCCATAGACATTAGAAAGACAAGATTTATGGCATATAGTTATGGGAAATATTCTCTTCAATTAGGATTTCTTATGACTTTTAGTAGATAGAGTGTAGAAAATTGATCTATCATCAATCATGCATTTTCCTAGTGAATGAAAAATGGTCCAGAAAATATCCTCATAACAATGCGTATTTGCTTTGCATATGTTAGTGAGACTGTGAGGAAACCAAGCTGAAATAACTGGAGTCCAAATACTGTCTTATTGACAAGATGAAGATAAATATTCTGCTGTGTCCTGTGTATATATGTATGTATTTTGTCCAGTATATATATATATATATATGTACGCTGTCCTTCAATCCAGGAAGGACATTGAGGTGCTGGAGCAAGTCCAGAGAAGGGCAACAGAACTGTGAAGGGTCTAGAGGGTAGGTCCTATGAGGAGGGGCTGAGGGAGCTGGGTGTGTTTAGCTTGGAGAAAAGGAAGCTCAGGTGTGACCATATTGCTCTCTACAACTTCCTGAAGGGAGAGTGTAACCAGGTGGGGGTCAGTCTCTTCTCCCAGGCAAACAGCAACAGGATGAGGCGACATAGTCACAAGCCACACCAGGGGAGGTTTAGGTTGGATATTAGGAGGAATTTCTTCACAGAAAGGGTGATTAAGCATTGGATTGGACTGCACAGGAAGATGGTGGGGTCACCATCCCTGGAAGTGTTCAAGAAATGACTGGATGTGGCACTCAGCGCCATGGTCTAGTTGACATGGTGGTGTCCCATAGCTTGGGATCAATGATCTCAAAGGTCTTTTCCAACCTAATTGATTCTGATTCTGTGATTCTATAAAGGTTTGCAATTTATGTAGGTAGCAGCCCCACAAGTGCTGAGATGACTGTAATATTATCAGGGGACCCTACATTGTCATTTGCAATGTGATGAATCTACAGATCTCCAGTATTGCTCTCAAGGGACAGTAGTTGTGTTTTGCAGACAGTTGCATATTTTCTCTTACCCCTAATTTTTCACTATTTTGGTTCTTGAACTATATGTATTATTAAACCATGCCTGACATTCAGCTCTACAGTCAGTGAGTGTTTTCAGCTGTGAAGTTTCTGGTGAAAGAACAATGTTTCTTCTGCAGAGGCTCTGTGATGCTGTTGCAGCTCTCTGATACCCTTAGTCAAAAATAATTATCTCATGTTTGTTTTAGGGTCCTTTCAGTCTCAATCACCAGCATATATTTTTTTAATAAGCTATTTAAACTATTTTTTTCCATTTTTGCCTGCACAATGTTTTAAAGTGTCACAGCTTCACTTTGTTACTTTCTGAAGCTGAATCCTACAAAGTAATAGCTTCATTTTTCTCTATACTATCTGTAAAAATTGTATAGTACTAAAGACATTAGTGGCTTGGGACAGCTTGTGTTGCAGGATTCCTACAATATCTACTTTCTTGGTTAACCAAGTCATTAAGATGTGCAGCTGATTATAGGTTTTAGCCCCCAACAGAATCTGCCTACTCTTCATATCACCAGTAATTTCATTAGCTATGTTGTTCAAACCTCTTATTATAAATGGACGAGTCTTTCACTCAGCTGTCATTAATCCAGTTCTCCCCCAGAAAAGATATTTAAAGCTTTTCACCAGCGCTCAAGTGTCATTGATATAGTTTTATAAATGCTATTCTTCACTTCTGTGTTTGTTTCTTTCCTTGCTATCTTCCTAGAATAGATTCTCACCTTCACTATCTGGGATGTATGTAACACTTATAATGTAAGGAAACCACATGAACGTATTTGAATTTTAAATTACCATGATTATTAATCATAAACGCAGATATATATGACATAAATAACAGCTGGTTTGCATGATTAAAGATTACAAATATAGTAATTTGCAGTAGAAAATTTTAAGAGACCAAAGACAAAATCCATACAGATGGGATGGGAATTTAGACAAAGTATTTTCAACAATATATAGATAGAATAGTTTTGGGATGAAAAATGTTCATTTTCTATTCCTGCAATTGCACAGCTAATGCCCTCTTCATAGCTGGATAATACTCTTTATGCTCTGTATCATTTGTTTAGTTATTTTTCCTCCAAACAGCAGAAAGGTTGACTTAAGGTTTGTCCTGCTTTCATCCAGGACAGAGTTAATTTTTTGCAGTAGCCATGACGGGGGCAGAACCTGAAGCCATGGGCGTGGCCAGTAGGTTATTCTATACACCCTCACTGTCATTGCTGGGCACTGGGAAAGGGATGCTCATGTTTTGGAGAAGAGTGCCCCTTCTGATGGGAGAAAGCATGGTTGGGAAGAAAGAAGAAGCCAGTTGGTATTTGTCATGGACTTTCCTTGTAAATGGTTTGTCTTATACCTTTTGTTACTAATATTGTTGCTGTTACAGTCCCTTTTCTTAGCTCATTAATCTTTTCAGTAAATCATTCTTATCTCAACCTGTGATTTCCACCTTTTGTGCCTCCAATTCCCAACTCTATCGTGGTGGAGTGGGAAGGAGGAGAAGAAAGGGGAAGTGATCAAGCAGCATCTGATTTGGGAGAATCTCGGTGTGGGCACCTAATTGGGGGCACTGTATTTGTACTGTCAGAATGAAAAAAAACAAAATCAGCTATGGGCCTTCTAATTAGCTAAGAATTTTTTACATTGCCTATTAGGAAAAGATAACTTTCTGAAGATATTGATTCCCCTCCTACTGTCATTGAATATGGCCAATATTCTAATTCAGAAACTGATCAACTTCCTCTTTAACACTCAATACAATTTTGTTTTTAACTGATGCTAGAAATGCTTTAATTTCTGACATAAACACATTTGTATATTTTGTTTTTACCTTTTTAAAATAAAGGTGTAACCAGACCATTTCTTTCCATTGTAGGAAACCATGATGACCATGATTTTTCATTACTGTTTTCCATAAAGAGGTTTTCACAGATAAGCAGAATCTTGATTGTCTACTTTGTTACAATAAACACAATTATGCTATATCCCAAATGGCTCAAGATTCAGTTAAATAAAGGCTTAGGAATCAGTTAAATAAAATAATATTACATGCTTTTTAAAATGTTTTTAACTGTGGTCCTTTTTTGATACTAAAAAAAATGTGGGCTCTTTACCTTGTTTTCCTACCCAGGGAACATAACTTCTTCTCTCCTACTCTTCTGGACAATTGTCTCTAATTATTCTGCAAAGCACTTACAGAAGAGCTTGTGAAAATCGCTAATGCATTGCACTGCAGGATTTTATAACTATTTTATAATGATTTTGTGATCTGTTGAGTTACATTTTACAGAAAGCTAATTTTGAAAATATTTACAAATTTTTAAAGGCACCAGATATATGTAAAGTTGTCAGAGCACCATCAATGCTCTCTCATTTGTATTTTTGGTAATACTGTGTTTTTTACATTCTTCAGTCTTCCTTCAGACTGAATTTTATTTATGATGTGATTGGGTTTTTTTAACTGTCATATTAGCTTTAATATCACATAGAAACCATATGAATTAACACGCAAAAAATATTATCTTTCATCACTTTATGTTTTCCTAAAACTTTCTTGAATGAAAAGAAAGTGCTATTTCCCCTCCCTAGCTTCACATGCAGTTTTCCATAGTAAGGTGGAATGTTCTGTTGAAGCAGAGCTCTGTAAATGTAAAGTAGTAAGAGAACTGGTACCCTGGAAAACTAGTCTTTTCTCCCCTCCACAGGTTCACACTGTAAAATAGAACAGGTTTTAGAGCTTGTTGGCAAAGGAATTTGTTACAGCATTTGATAGTATTTACCAAACCAACAGGCCTTTTCCGTCAAATACGACCACCTCTGCATGGGCACGTGTATATCAAATGTTGATATAAAATTAATGAATATGCTTTCTTGACACACAGGCACCAACTCATTAACCTTCAGGATACTAAAAAAACCTTTGTAAGGGAAAGGGATATTGCCTGTCTTGTATTTAAATTGCCAGCTCTTTAGATCAGTGCCCTATCCAGCAAGAAATTCTGTTTGCAGGGGCCTCTGTCTAACATGCATGCACACAATTGTAACTGATAATTATCACTTCTACAATTGATCCTTAGTACAGATTTTAACTGAAACGATGTCAATTCACTTTATACTAAGTTTGTCTCTTAAAAACGATACACACATATATTTACAAAGAAGAATGTTTTCTTTTTCATTCTTTTTTGTGATCACAATAAGTAAAATGGTTTTTAAAAGGGGATAACAACCAGCAAACATATGACACTGCCTATAATATTTTAAATTAATCACCTTGGCTAATGTGAGAATGTCTTAAGTCTGTGTGTCATACTGTCGAGGACAAGATTGTTTTCTGCTTACAATCAATCTAGTTTTCCCAGAGCCAAGTCTGGGGACAATTCATGTGCAGGCAACTCAGACCACTGCTCTTTTGCCCATCTTTTCTGAACTGTGATCGAGCTTTTATCTAGCAGTCACAAAGGGGAAATATTACAGGGATAATCACAAGAAAAAATGCGCCATCAGTCTAGTGAGAATACTGGTAAGTACACGTGAATCTGAATCACACATAATACTTTCCTGCCATATTTTTAGTCACAATGTGCAGAAATCTGAAATATAAGGGAGGACTGAAGATCTAACATCGTTAGATTTAACGGGATGGCACTGGCAGAAAATGAGGTAAGAACTGACAATAAAATGAATATTTGATGCAGAAAAATTATTGAACAGACTACAAAGGCTTCATAAGTGCCATGGTCTTGCAAATATAACTCCATCATTTTTTATGTACAGCAATAAAGATTTTGACAGCTAGACAGAGTCATTGCAAAATATGCTTTCAACCCTGAGGTAATTTATATTATTAAAGCATTGCCTCTGATAGACATTTAGGAGGTACAATAGTAGTCACGCTTCATATGGTAATATATTGCATCATTGCTAGGATGTAATTGTAGAAAAACAACTTGAAGATAAAGAGCTTCAAACAAGGGAAGGTTTACAGTGATTATGATTCCATGTATGTGTTATTAGCATGTTCAAAAAATGTCGTAATTGCTCTTCACCATTGCCATATGTCCCATTTCCCTATCTGTATACCAAAAACTGTTGATGTGTCTACTGAAACACTTACAAACCTATTATTACAGACAGCTGTTCATCTGTTTTCTGCTTTCAATTTAATTTAACTTCAAATTTAGGGGGGAAAATGCACAGATTGTAGACTTCCCAGGAAAAGATGTGTTACCATTTTAATTAAGAGATGTAGCATAAATACATAGAATAGTATATTTAATTTACTGATAATATCAGTGTAGTCTTTAAGACAGCATGAGTCTATTTTGCTTTTTTTTACTGATCCTGGGACTTCATAGAAAGGGGTCATGTAATGGGGGATCATTTTGTAGAAGGAATATGAAAGGGTCACTGAAGATCAATGAAATGAGAAAACTCAGGATTCAGGGAAAAAGAGGAGAGGCACATAGTGGAGTAGGGCCTCAGGGGAGTAGAGCAGAAGCCTGAGATCCTAATGAATCCTGCTGTGCTCTCCTGTGTTCAGAGTGGAACAGGGAACAGCCTGGTTTTCCTGGGGTTTTGCCTGCAGCAGGCAAAGTTGGTGAAAAGGTCCTAACACTGTAACCAGGGGATAAAGAGAAGCCCCAAAACAAAGGACATTTATTTTAGACGGCTTGCTTTTTCCTTTTTTTGTTTTGGTTGATTTTCGAAGAAAAAAGTTTGTTTTGGCTAGCAAATTAAAATAATCTCATTATCCCATCACCCCAATAGGACTGTGGACCACTCAAGAACCCAGACACTGTCCTTTTTTTTCAGTCTTTTCTCTGTGTTCAACAAGAACAGGATCTTCAACATTAACAAAAAAATAACTATTAAATTCAGCGTTCTCCCAGTCAGAGAAGCAAACCCTTTTCACAGCCTTTGTTTGCACAGCTATGGCTGGAGATAAGCAGTGTATCATGGTGCAGTATATGCCCTCACCAGAGACCTAGAGTGGTATCAACTTCTTTAACAAATTCAGCTGCTGGGAGTTACGGGAATTTAATGTCGGCTGGCAGATTATAACTTTAATATCCTTTTATAACAGGGAGATGCCTTGCTACTGCAACAAGCTGCATATATAAAAAATACAGTCATTATCACATGAAGATATTCCACTCACACCCACCCACAAATAGCATCATAAACAGTAAAAATAGTAAATACAGAATAATTACCATGTTTCTGCAGAAAACCTACTCACAAATGTCCTATGGGAAGAGAGTCTGGCATGCATCGTAGAATAATTTTGTTCCATTTCAGAAACAAGCCTTAAAATGAAAGATTATTGTATTCAAATTCAAAGAGGTCAGAATACACAAACCATCAAAGACTGTTCTATCACTAATATTTCATAAATGTATTGAATTATTTCTTAGATCTTTACCAGGGGATCATTCAAATTTATAAGCCCAGATTTTCGTGTAACATTGCCTGGATTCATTTCATATTTGAGGTTGTGTGCCAAAGTGTCCAGATTTGAACATTTTTTTTATTATTATGCAATGACATACATATTTGTATGTATGTCATTATATGTATACATATATGTACTTGCACACATATTTGGAACTAAAATTTCATATATTGATACTTGATCTTGAATAGAGGAAAAGTGAATCATGGGGTTTGCCCCTGAACTGGCTATATTTAGAAGAATCATCAATTGCTGTACAAATAGAGGTTTGTTTCCATTGGGAACAATTATTGTTTATTTGTATATATGTCATTAACTATTTCAAGACTTAGTGGACCTTAAGAACTTGAACTACATAAATGAATTGACATCTAAAGTGTCTGGCCAGGTTTCATTTCAAAAATAAAACGCTTCTAACAGTTAGGATGAAGAAAACCAGAAATCTGTTATGCTATCAGTAAAATGAGGCGCAGTACTAGACTGGACAATACCATTTTGACTACCAGCTTTTGGACATTAAATACATATGTGTTTTTTTATTTTTTGATTTTGGTGTTGATTCTGAGAGTGCTGGTAGGACTGTCTGTATTTAGAGTACCTAGGGATTGAGTGTTGGCCTCTTAGAGCACTTGTTACAATCATTCTCACTATCGTATATCTGGTGTTAGAAAAGTGTCTTGTTTCGTGGAGGATTGACTCTGTCTGTGTAGCACCAAATGAAATCACTGTGCTGGTACGGTGAGGACTACAAACAAGCACCTGTCATCAATTTCTGTGTTCTTTCCAGTCAAAGACTGTTCATATCAACTACCAGACTGCTGACAAGTTGACCAAAAATATCCTGCAAATGCAGACTCCATCTGCCTTTAAGGTCTAATGAGTAATATTTTGCATAAATAATAGGATGTTTGCCCATGGCAGGCAGCTGGAAATGCTCTTCCTTGTTTGGAAGGCACCTGAATGCGTGTGAAGGTGGCAAAAAAAAATTACATAGCATCACCTCTTCCTGAGCCTCTCCAGTAAAAGGAATGCAATTCTGGTTTGGTTCGTTTCCCACTTAATCTTATCTACCTACTGAGAGTGTTTCTCAGCTAAAATAACATTTAAAAGAATACAAGAGACCAATTCAATGGCCTGCCCTTGAATATTTAGTCTGGCACTGTTTTTGTGACATGTGGTGCTTGAAATATCTTATTAATTCTCTTTGCATTTAGTTACTGGTGGACTCCTGTTTTTTTGTTTTTTTTTTAACATGGAAAATAAAAAGCTGTGAAAGTTATTGTATGACTGAACTTAAAATTTTTTCATAAAAATAAGGGGTCCCATACAGGTGACAAGATTAATCTGCCCCACGCTTACAAAACTGTTACAGAACAGGTAATACAAAAGGTTTTGATAATCAAAAGGATAAAACTGATATGATTTTTCGAATATGGTACCAAATTGTATAATAAGTAAGAAAAATCCTGCTTCTGGCTTCTTGGCCTGTAGCAGACAAATGCTTTTACCTTGATCAAAATCTAACATGTTTGGACTTTGCAATTTGCTTCTGCTTCTTTCCAAAAATACCTATTCTATTTTCACAAAAATATGCTCCTTCTCCACTCAACGGCAGATATTTATTCCCAGACTATAACAGGTGTGATATTGTCCCTGACCCTTGGGTGTTCCAGCTGGATACACCTGGCAAGCCCTAGGAGTAGAATCTATTTGCATGACCTTAGAACTTGATATGTCCAGTGTCTTAACTTCCTCATGATGCAGACAATCATGTTTTGATGGATAGGACTAATGAAACACAATTCTGTAGTTATGAAGGCCCCGTGTGCTAATATGTGGGTTAAATCTCTTTGAAGCTGATAGGTATAATAGTGGCTTCTCAGAATAAATGCAGAGATATTGAACTCTTAAATAGAAACAAATAGCTACAACAATATGAGCCATGACCAAAATATGGCTACAGGGGAAAACTGCTGTGGAAGTGAAACCATCTGTCAAATAGCCAGTATATGGGAGAGGTTGTTTGGTAGGAAAAAAGTATAAATTTACCCAAGGACACTATTGCAGAAGCATCCTTGAAGCTCTTGTGATTCTCAGAAAAAAAGCTATTTTATAAGTTGAGTCCTATCTTTAAAGAAAAAAATGCTAGGAAAAAGAGCATGGAATGGTGACCACATAAAATCTTCCTGCTTTTTGTACTCCTGAAAGAAAAATATATGCAAATATAGTAAGCAAATTAATTTAATACTAGCTAATAATTTAGCTCAAATAGAAGAAATTAACAAACAAGGACATTTGAAAAAGAAAGAAACTAATATAAGTCAAATATAAATTACATGGTAGAATTTCATACTTTCCTAGAGAATTTCTCTACTGACAGCTAAAAATAATGCCCACAATAATTTTTGCAATACTGTCAGAATGAAATGAAAAATAACATTACAGATTTTCAGATATAAATAACACCAAATTAACTGAACTATTATGATGCCAGCAAAGTTTAAAATCTTGCTTCTAGAAAAAAAAAAAAGAGATCTGAACAGCTACTAAAGACAGCTATTTTACTTTAAATTCTCACCTTAGATATTTTTCAGTAACTTTCCAGAATTTCTCCTTTTAAACTAGCACTAAGTATAAAAAGATTCCCTTTAATATAGGGTTACTTCACTAACAATTTGCTAAGGCTTTTTTGTTGCAATTTTTTTAAACTGTTAACCTTTAGTTATTGAGTTGCTATTCTGAATATAAATTGTAGATGTTCTTTCCTCTGCAATTGTTTTCAGAATTCTTAAAAGAAGATCCACTAAAGACAATGCTCATCTCTCTGTCACACAAAAAATAGCTTGTCCAGAATAAGATACCACCTACCTCAAGGTCAAATTATGTTTCTGGAATATTTCTACAAAGATGTGAAGGTAGATGTTTGCCATGAATAAATGAATAAAACCAAATATTTCTTAATATTTCTCAGTATTTTAGGGAGAAGGACTGACTGACTAAGTTTCTGTATTTAAAGTTTCTTCTTATTTTATTGGTAGAATAGTCACCCTCTAATATTGCTGCTTTAACCTTTAGACATCTGATTTCAAATGCAAAAATGCAGGAATAGTTTTTGTTTAATTTTTAGCCTTGTTCATTCCAAGTACCTAATAAAATGGAAGAATAAGCTGAGGACTAGGCAATTAGCTCTGCTGAGGAAACTTGGACATACTTGTTTCATTAAAAGCAAAGACTTGGATATGTCCTTAGCTTTCCCTGCAGTGATAAAACAAAAATGCCACAACTAATTTACTTCAGTTTTGCACTGAATTTGTCCACAATACTTATTGTTTTGTGAATTTTCTTTGAGAGGTTTGATTGAGAGGTGGAAGCTCTGATTCACAATGAATCATAATAATTCTTTCAGTCTTGATTTTTGAAATGGGGTGAACATGTCCAAACACAGAAATGGAGTTAACATTCTGACTTAACATCAGTTCAAATACATTCATGGATTCACTTGGCTTTGAAGCGTAGCCCAGATAGTGAGACCCTGTGAAAGATAGACTCACTGATTTTAACAAAAGTTTATAACCTAAATTATAGCGATACACTAAGACCTGATCTAGCCTGGACAGAATGGCCAGGAGGAGGTGGTTGCATGTCACCATCCTGGCTGACAGAAAGCTCAGATTTATCTAGTTATAACAGCCTGAGAAGGGCTTCTACATCTTGCACTTTAGATGCAAACTTAGGGTAATGACAGACTAACTGAAACAAAATGGAAGGGTCCATCAGCTAAAAAATACAATTGAGAAAGTATTTCACTCTATGATAACATGAAAAATCCGTAGGTCATTTACCATAATCATGCAAAAGTTGAACAGTTCAGATCAGATAGCGAATAAAAGAAGCAAACGGCATTTTTTGTTCTGCAAGAAAAGCTGAGCCACTGTGTTGAAATGGAACTAAGGGAACAGATTTGAACTATCCAATTGCACAACACTTCTGAGCTGCAGTTTGTGAAGCCTACAGTAATTTAACACATGTCATGAAGCACTTAGAAATGTAATAAAAATCCTGTTTATTACCAGTGCAGCTCTGGGCCAAAGCATTCATGTGAGACTCATCTGATCCTTATAGTTGATGACCTTAGAATCTATCTCCATCAGGAAGAACAAGAAGATTTATTGTTCTAGGGATTTCTATACCTTGAATATTTTCACAGCCAGATTCTGTATAAATATGATTGTTTACTAAAGCTTAGACTCCTTTGTGTGTCTCAAATTGCCCTCTGCAGATCTAATATTATTTTAGGAAAATAAGATTCCATTGCAAGCACAACTTCCCCCCCACCCTTTGTCCAGATGATTACCCTCCTCCTGAGGAACAGAGACAAAGAATGGATAAGCTTGAGTGCCTTCACTCATAGAATTCAGCACAGAAAATTCATCTGTCAGGTAGCGCAGCTGTCCTGCTTTGTTCCAAATCTCCCCTTAATTTGCCTTCACAAGGGAAAGATATCTAGCCAATACATGTGCCAGGGGATGACTGAAGATAAATGAAAAATCAGATGAATAGAATAGCTGGGACCCTAGCATGAAAGTTGTAGGTAAACCTACACTTCAGAATTTACCATCTCTCCAGATTCATTCCATTCTAAGAGTTCCTACACGGTGCAGGGGAATTTAACTACCTGAAGCTTCTCTTCAGTATTCCAGCTTCCCTTAAACTTTCCTATACAGTATACCATAACGAATACTCCAGCAATGCAAAAGCTGTTGCAAGAAGAACTTGGAGATATTTTCTCACAAGTTCTTTTACATGTTTTCCAAAGTGCTCTCTCAGCAAATTTTTGGTTGTTACAGCTCACCCTTTAGGAAGGGATCGAAAACCCTGGAGTCAAGATAATGACAGCTGATCCTTCTGATGCATCTGACACCACATGCTCCTTAAAACAGCTTTTCAGTCAGAATCAGACCATTTTGCTGATTAATAATGCAGCTTAAGACTGAAGCTAAGGGCATGTGATCTGCATGTTCTCTGGCCTTCAACGTCTGACTCTGTATGGATATAAATATCTGTGAAAAACAAGCTATTGATGCAGAAGGCAAAAATATACCTGAAACACATCTTTGAGCTTCCCATCTATTGCAGCACTGCAATCAGAGTTGCTGCCCCAACTCCTAATTCAACAATGTCATGATTCTGTCACTCTGGAGCTCTAGTTCCTCACGTTGTTTCCCATGCTGCATGTGTTTCTATACAGACACCTGCAGTATTTCAGACAACTACAACTTCTTGTTGAGTTTAAGCCTTGTGTGACATTAAAGGCTGTATCCCAACATGTCTATGACAGCACTTTTCCTTTAAAATGCTGCTTCATTTCTTCTTTGTTACTTTTTTTTCCTTTTAATATCAGTTCTGATTGGGCCGGTGTATGAGAAACAGTACTGTTCTTTTGAGCAGTAGTTGCTTTTTTTTTTGCCATAGATGGACCCCAAGTGACAAAGCCTATTGAATTCAATTGGTGCTATGTCTATTCAGGGATAAAAAAAACAACCCAGACAAAAAAAAATTATAACAAAATGATTTCTTTGCCCTGAAATCCTCCCTAGTAGTGGATTGATAATTTTTTAAATCTAAGCCAGTTTCCTGGCAGCAGTGTAGGACAATCTCAAGAGAGAAAAGCCGATTTAAAATCAGAAAAGAATTGGCAGATTTTCACCTTGAAAGGTTATTAGAATGCACTAAATTCTCTAATAGGGACTGCTATATTCCTGTATTAAACACTGACAAAAATGAGCTGAGGCTGGCATTCCACAAAGGTCCAGGTAATACAATACACAAAGTTTCATTGTTTTAATAAAAATTTACAACCACAAATACTGAAAGCTTAGAAAAGGAATGGCTAAGATATTTAGCAGTCTTATACTACTTTAATAATTCATGTTTCGTTTTTCATTCATTCAATCATAAATTTGTAAACATATAAACGAAAGGTCAAAATAACAGCTAGAGGATAAATCTCTTGAACAGAAATAGGAAATGCAGTCACTTGTATACTGATGAATGTATCATTTGCAGTGATAAGAAGATTAAAAATGCTAAATGATTGGAAAGAAAATATTTTATCCACTCAGGCACTGAATATGAGATGGTTTTGCATGTACATTTTGGACTTTACCTCGCAGCCTCTCCTTTTACTTGCCAGCTGCAGCTTTTTTTAAGTATGCCTCACTGGCAGACAGAAAAAAACCTGTTAAGTCTTTTGAGTGAGGCAGAGAGGCTCTTTTTTTTGGGTTCTTCACACACATTTATTTCTACAGTGGTGCTGCAGAGTTACAGAAAAACATTTTTGAAGCACCCAAAAAGCTACACACTTCCTTAAAACAAACTTTTAGGAAAAGAACAACTTTCTTAAGATATACTTTCACAATTCTCTAACTTACATTTGTCTGTAAATCTACATTTTTACTTTTTTTTTCCAAGAAAGATCAAGACTTGTCTCTCTGTCAACATTCTTATTACATTCTATATCTAGAGAGAAAAAAGTAGCCCTTCCCACACCTTCACCATTCAACTGCTGAGGTGTTTTTTACAAACTCTATGTTTAACATTTCTATATTAGGTCACTCCTCTTCCTAAACCTATATTTTTCAAATCTTAAGTATAGCACTTCTTCAAATGTCTATTTAACCCTTCAAGTTAATTGGTTTCTGTTGGGCTTTGCCTATTGTTTTCAAGGAAGCAGCTTAGTTTGGAATTTTGGAGTGTTTTTCTAAAGCTAACATTCAGTTCCTAATCTCTCTTGATTGTTAAATATTAATTTATTGACAGACCACAGTCAGTGTGTCATAATAATCTGATATTTCCTGTGCCCAGACGACCAACAAAAACTGAGTTCTAGGAACAAATGCATGCTGAGCCCTGCAGCAGTTCTCTTTTTTTTCCATATGTGTTTATATAACTGTTGTGCTTAGCCAGGTCAGGACCCAATTACATTAAGTGCTGTATAAATATTAGCATCCACTTCATCCTTCACAAGGTTCTTGACCACAATGAAAGGTGTGAAAGACCATAAAAAGGGGTAGATTAATTGAGGACCTTGGAGTGATGTCATCATGGTGGTATGCGTAATTTACTGAGTAAAGATAGCACAGTATAGATGGTTAAAATACTAAAATCTGTTCTAAGGGTTAGTCAAATCTCTTTTTCCTTCCCTTTTTTTACGACCACTCCCTCTCATATTAAGACTTACATCCACATCAAGTACTATAGCATCTTACCAGATCATTAATTTCTTCTTTATGCTGTAAGTATTTCAGTAGTTTCCTACATGAATTTGATTCACTTATTGCAATAAACTATTTATTCCGCCATCCAATTAAAACCAGCTTCAGTCTGAAAATAACAGTGTTCATGCCAGGAAAACATATCTAAGCCTTTGCTAAGTCTTCCAGCTGTAAGGAATTCATAAAGCTTAATTAAACTCAGGACACAAACATCGGTGAAAAAAAAAGTCTTGAAAGAAAACTGAAGAATAACGGCCATTTTTTAGTCTGAAAATTAAGGTAAATGGAAGAAAAGCTTCATATGTGAATAAAATACTTCAATGGACTCTTTATTCTTATTATCTCACATTCCAGTTATCCTCTTATGTATTAATTGAAAGGTCGTGAAGTTTCACTTCAGCTTTGAAAGTCTGTCTGCATTCTGTTGAAACTTCCTATGACAATACTCCTCAGTGAATGGCAGTATCTCTCCCAGCTGCAGTAACCCAGGGAAACTACTTTCTTGTGTTCCTTCAAATAGTGGAACAACATTTTCACAAACAGCTGACTGAGGGGCAAAGCTACACCTCACTGGCAACTGGTATAATTAATTATTCCTTGCTCTGTGCTTTGGAAACCTCAGACTGTGCAAAGTTATCCCAGATAATTTGATACATTCACTTGGTGTTCATTGGCTATAATAACAACCTTTCAGGTAAGGATGATTTTATTGGATGCTTTAAAAATTAGATCCTTCTTACCTTAAATCACATGTTATTTGATTTTTTAATGATGGAATTTCTTGAAAACTTTTAAAACAGGCATTTTTGTTATTCTTCCAATCTGAAAATGCAAGTTGGATAACAATACATACAAGCCTTGCCCCAGAGGAGTGACATTCATTTACATTCAGTCAACAGTATACATGGACTACATAATTATTCTCATAAATTTTAAATCATGTTTTGCAAAAAAATACAAAGTATAACAATACTTCTTCCATTGAGTTAGTTACTTGATTTTATTCCAAAACCTGTAAATGTCCACCTTCTTCATTGTCATTAATCACTGTAGGAATTACAAAAAGAAGTTATGATATCTAGTAAAAAAAAGTCAGAATTATATTTTAACCGTTATGTAAGCTTATGTAGTTCACCATTCTTGTTTCACTTGACTTTTATCTTGTGCTTTTTAAATATTTGTGCTCTAAAAACACTCCCTGATAGATGTAACAAAGTAGTAGATTTATATTTACTTCCTTTCCTTCCAAAAACTTTCTTAAGATTTGCCTGTTGTTTGACACATCAGCATTCCCTTACAAGGCAGAAAATCTGAAACTCAACAGTGCTTCTTACTCTGCCTCTGATGGAAAGTGTGAAACTAAAGCAATGTCCTCTCCAAGTGGGACAGGTAAGCTTCAACAGACCGTGAAAAGCATGGGAACATCTGCTGGTGCCAATTCATATGAAGTAACTATTGATAGTCACTGCCTAGTGCTCCTATTTCTGCTAGGCTGCTGCAATCCCGACTGGAAGATACCGAAGGAGAGGAGCTCTGCTGGGTTACCCTTTTCCAGCTGTACAGCCTTTTCAAAAGTTCTCTGCTACTACAAGCTGGCCTCTTCCTAGCACAAAAATAATTACACTTGCGGCATTGGGATCCAAAATACGTAAAAGATAGCTGGAAGAATTTTTTCAACTCTATCTGTCTGCAGACCACAGACAAGTGCTGGTATGGTTACTGATATCACTTCCTTTCCTGGTAACACTCCTGACTTATGAGAAACCATAGTTATAAGCCTAGTAATGAAGGACAGGAGTGGTTGCTATGAAGCTCTCTTCACTAGAGATGTTATGGAGCAGACTTGGTGTTGTTTTCTCAGGGAGCTACTTATTCTGCTTGCTTGACTGGTTGCTATGGTTCAGAGAAAACAGCAGCTGCTTGGGGAAAAGGAGGGGGAACCTCTAACAAAAGGACATGAAAACCATTAGTCTAAAAAATTGATTAACTGTTAAGGTAGTGACATCCTGGGTATATTCCTCTGGCAAAGTTGAGAGAGCAAACAAAAAAGATGGGGGAAAAATAAAGGAGAGGACCATTATTTATTTCTGTTCTGATATGAAAACTTATGTTATTGCTATTATATCTCTTTGAAGTCTAAATGAACAATCAAAATGTGACAGTGGAGCAGTTTATCTTTCTGTGCTCATATTGCTGATAATAAGTAATCAAAGGCATTTGATACAAAATTGCTATTTCCTATTGGTAGTGCTGAGAAAGAAATGTGGTATTTCAGATGCTGCTCTATGGTCACTGTAGGAAATGCCATTTGTTTCAGAGGAAAAGAATAAATTGCAAATAGATTATCTTTAATATTTTCTTACTTAAAATAGCATGCTTCCAAAATAAAAATAAATGAAATTTAAAAAAATATTGAGGAATGTTGTGAAAAACCTCAGCACAACAAAATTTTAGTTTTCACTTTCCTCCATCAACAAGTTGAAATAAAAATCCACAGTATTTCATTATAAAAATTTCATTAGTCAATTCTACTCTAAAACAAACGGGATTGAATTTTAAAAAGTGGAAAAACTTAGCAAAACAATGTCTGTAAACATTTTCTCATGTAGGAAAAGAGGATTGTAATGAGAAACTCATCAAAAATGAGGCATGAAAAAGAAGAGCTGAGAATATTTCATGATGTGACTCAGAATCGTAGAAAGACTTAATATTTTGCATTGCAATTTTCGCATTAAATTTAGAAGTAAGCTTTCTAATTGTGTCTGAGGGATTTTAGAAAATGGTTTTCAAAGTAAGGCAATGTGGTAAAAAATCTCTTGAAATTTTTCCCTATAAAAATTAGTTAATCATTTGGCCAGTAAAGGGCCAGTTAGATAGCATTTGGTCTTGTAGTTTTGGGTGTTATTACTGATGAAATTTCCATCACTTTTCTTGGGAAGATATTCCAAACAAACAAATATGTAGAGCTATTTGGAGACTGCACCTGAAGTACAGAAGGACTGAAAGTAACTAAAAAATTTGTTGATGCTATAAGTATCTTTGGAATAAATTCACAGCATTTCTTTTGTACTGGAATAAGCATTAAAGGCTTACAGTACTTGCTACAGTCCTATTCACAGAAAGGAGATAACAAATATTTTAAGGGCTGTTTATGTAATAAGGGAACAAAAGTCTAACTGAGCCACAAATATCAAGAAATATTGAGAGTGTATTAGTAAAAGGTTTTGTTTCAGTTTCTTGTCTTGAAGTTTTTTTAATGTTGATCAGGTAAGTTAAATTTTTTTGTTGTTGTTCTCAGAGGGAATCTTGTTCCACTTGGGATTGACAATAAAAATGCCATTCATTTTAATGACATTAAAATTAGTTCTTTAAAATTCTTACATCCTGGAAATAAGAACCAAGATTTTGAGGATTCTGACCACACTGTGATGAAATCCTAATCTTCATTGCTAGTTATCATTTATATCTTTTCATTCTTGTGAGGGTAGTTATCTAAAAAGTCAAGTGAATTGTGGGAAAGTTTTGAGAAATGAAAACCAAAAGTCAAGTGAATTGTGGGAAAGTTTTGAGAAATGAAAACCAGCATGCAGAAGGTGGCATAGCTGAATGGGACAGATGCACAAGAGAAATATTTGTTTTACCTTCTAAATGAAATGATTTTTCCAGAAAGATTTTTCTGAGCCATGTCATCTTCAAATGGTTTTGACATTAACACAAAACAACTACTTGTAGGAGAAAACAGTATTAAAATAGTTAAGAGATACCAGAAGAATTATATTAAGATAAATATCTGGAATGTTCTTCTATCACTCTAAGAGTGCATAGTGCACCGTTACTGACACAAGCAAACTACTGTGGCTGCCCTGAAATAATGGAAAAGGGTTTTGAAGAAACAGATCCTGATCTGATTTTCAGCCCAAAGGATAAGGCTGAAACTTGGATTGTTTAGCAAAAATTGGTAATTCACCATTTTGGAATTACTGAACTTACTCCTCAGCTACAATACAATGAAAACTCTGGAAGGACAAGCAAGTGGTCAAAAATATTGTAGATAACAGAAGAGCAAGGATAAACCTCTTAGAGACATAGTCAAATGATTCCCAAAAACCAGAACAGTAAGTCTAACTTTGAAGAGTGCCTTATTTTTACTCAAAACCAAGTTACTGAATACTCCTATTTTCCCTACTATTTCTCTATGCCAAATGTTGTGAAACAGTGTGATTGTGATTACAGTATGACCATTCACAATTATCCCTGGTAAGGAGATGTAAATCTTCTTTTTAATACCAGTGAACACTGCCAAAATGACTTAGGAAATATAAAAGCAACCAAAGATTTCTAAAGCTGAGTGGGTCCTCTGACTTCAGTGCACTCGTAACTAGGCCCTGGTTTTGAAGTCTGCAGAAAGTCTGTGTATATAGAATTTAAGTGTTACAGAATGCTTGTGTTTGTTCTATTATTCCACCTCCTTCCACTGTGCAAGAAGTTGCTGGGAGTTTATATGTTAAAAAGGAAAGATCCAAAAGTTCCTTTAACTACACATGTTCATAATATTAACAGGTAACAAGAAAAAAGTGTGGGGTTTTTTCATTCCTCAAAACGTGGTTGATTCAGACAGTCACTATTGTTAAAATAGAGAAAGTATTGGAATGAGAGCTCATAGTTGATAAAAAAAAAATAACAAAACCTGAAATATAATTTAATAGTTAAGGAAGACCACCCCTATATTCTCTCATGCACTAACATTAGGAATTTATGACTGTCAAAGGAAATGTTGAGAGGCAACAAAGCTGGTTATTAAGTGCTCTTTTATGAAATCCCACTGTAGCCACAGAAGTTCCTTACTCTCTTTAAAGTTTCGTCTGTACTTTTTTCCACTCTTCAGTGAAAGTATTCCATCAAAGAAAAAATCATCATGCATAGTTATTTATTTTCACACAACTGAAATTGAAACTGCTATATAACATACAGTAAAAGCAGAAATTTTGAACAACTATTAAATAAATACACATTTAAAAATATTTTGTACAAATGCCAAATCAGTCCTTAACCATTTTTGTATCTGCTTACCATATTTAATACTTTAGCTGCCAGAAGATGTGCCAAAAGGCATATAAAGCCTCAGAGATATTGGCACCCTTGAGAGTCACATAAATTTAAATAATCTCCTTATATCCCAAAAGTAAAGTAGAAGTGGTATTCAGAGCAGTAAAGTGCAACTTCACAGTCCAAAGAAATTGGAATTTACTCTGAAGGAGTACCAGGGCAAAAAGGATTATTTTGATTCATATGACCTAGAAAATTTTAAAATTCCACAAAGATAATTTATTCAATTACAAAGGTCTGGGAGAGAAAGAGGAAGGAGTTTTTGTTGCCAGTCCTGGTTTAGGACATTTTTCAATGTTCTAACAAATTAAAATAGTCAAGTTTAAAAATTTTGGTCTATTCTGAATTTAATTAAAGCACAACAAATATTTTTAAAGCATTAGAAAACCTAAAAAACCTCAGTTCTAATTTTTCCTTCTGTCAGAGGAATCCATGCAGACTTTCTGTACTAAATAAACAGTCACTGGCTAAGGTGTTTAAGAATGAAAAACAAAAATAATAACAATAACAAGAGCTCCTGCCAAGTTAATAGCAAACATCTGTAATCTGATTTGTACTTGAACTCCTCAACAAACTTTGACGAGAAGAACTACCCAAAGAAGCAAGCCTTTGGACCATGCATTAATTGCTGAAATTTGCACCTCTGAAACAGTCAAAACAATTTCAAATATGATTTTCACATTTCTAGCATAGCAATATATGGAGAAAAATTGAAGAAATGTCAAGCCAGTTCTTTTCAGGATGTTAAATAAAAGTTTCTGGGTAGACGAAGGCATGGGGGAATTTTGTACTTTGTAAATACAAAATGGAGTAAAAAAAACACAATGGGGCACAGAGGGAACAGAGTGAAACAGGCTGGAATCCAGCTGTCTTTGCAACCAGTTGAGTACTCTAATGATTACGTTATGCAAAGCCATTCATATTCTCTTCCTGAATTAATATTTAGTTACATGAAGTAGAGCCTCTTCAAAAGGGCATTGATATTGACATTTACTCATACCATAGTACCCTACAAGCCAGAAGTTACCTTGAGATGTAGAAAAGCTGAATTCAAGTCTGCTCTAAATCAAATGTAAAGAAAGTTTTGGCCCCAGCACTCCAGCAGAGCAGATAAGGGCTCCAGCAACCTTACAGGCTGTGTGTGGAAGTAGCCATTGCCTCCTCCAAATGTTTTGCAAATGATGTTGAAACCTGCAGGTGAATCCCACTTCCTCTCCCCTTTTCTCGATAGGGTATCACGTATGATGAACTGTACTTCATTTCATCCTAATCACAGAATCACAGAATTAATTATGTTGGAAAAGACCTTTGAGACCATTGAGTCCAACCTATGACCTAACACCACCTTGTCAACTAGATCATGGCACTGAGTGCCACATCCAGTTTTTTCTTAAACACCTCCAAGGTCAGTGATTCCACCACCTCCCTGGGCTAAGATCTTTAGTCACTTGGAAAAAATTAGAGGTCATGCTAAAAAAAAATGAAATATATTGTTTCTGCTTATTGTAGAAAAAAACAATTACACAGAACTATGAATAAGTACCAACACTTTTGAGTACTGAAAGTGACAGGCATAAAGGAAGTTTTTTTCATTAATCAAGTCCTTTCTCTGCCATCTTCTTTATGGGTGCTCTTTTATAGGTACAGAACTATCCATGCCAGACACCTACCTAAATTTGCTTATAAACACAATAAACAGTTTACAAATTAGTTTGTCCTATAATCTCTGTTTATTTACAAGCCACCCTAGCAAAGAAACATGATTTTGCTCTCATTTGACTTGGTTCAGAATTGTTTGAAGCATGAGAACTGTTGAGTCTTTCACTTAGCAAAATTGTTTTCTTTTGACTGCTAAGAGATCACAAATAACTACCTGGAAAAAAAATGCCAAACCTTCCCTCTGAAGAAGGGAGGTTAGAGGAGGCTTTAAAATAAAATAAAAGAAAGCATTTAACAATGCTAACACGGATTATATAGTTTGAGATGTTGACTTTCTTGGTAACAGTTGCTATGTAAGGTAATCTGATTTGATACCATCAAATATAATGAGGAAATATTTCAGGATTATTGCACTTCATTAACAAAGGAATAATGCAGAGACTCTAAACAAAAAAGTACAATGAATTTCAGCAGCCAGATGAGAAGAAATACAATGGTGACTTTAAAATTGGAAAAGGATAAGAAAAAGAAAAGCAAGATGGGTGATAACGCAAAGATATTAGGCACAGATTGCATTTTGGAATCTACTTCAGCAAATTTGACATTGAAACCATTATCAAATGATAGACACCAAACATAAGAAACAAATAATCATTCTGTCTTCAAGCATTATTCCATTAACAAGAAAAAATTATTTGGTGGAAATTCACTTATCCTTTATTCACATATTTCTTCAACATTTCATTGTTCAAATGTTCAAATGCCTGTGGACATAAGACTAACATTCTCTTCATTAAAGTTCATTAATAGTCTTTCAGTTTTCCAGCAGCTCTTTACGAATGTTCAGCCGATACTGCCTTGTTTTACAGGATACATTCATCCACCCTTACTGGTCCATCTTTTGTATGCAAAACTGAAATTTAGCTATATTTCATAAGCAGGCCATCATTCAACTGTGATTTTTGTAAACATCTTTTATTACAGTAAGTTTTTTAAAATCTGTATACATAGTTTGGACATGACCTTGAAGATTCTCAGAATTTGTTTTTATCTTTGTTCAAACCCACTATTACAAAACCATAAATAAAAAATCTCTCAGCAGTAAGCTTTCTTACAAGAGCCTGTACTTTGGCTGTAATATAAAGAAGATATTCCTTCAGACTCTGATTTGATTCTACAGCCGTTGATCTGGTATTCTGGTCATGCAAAGATGTGAAACTAAAATATTGATTAAAAGGGAAAAAAAGAAAATAAGCAATAGCTTACAAATTTTTTTTAAGCTTGTTTTAGAGTGTTGTAGATACATCTTTCTTTTCTTAACTTCAGTCAGTTCTGTACATTTTCAAATTAAAATCTTATAAGAATTTTACAAATTCTTACTGCTTCAAATATTTAGTTTTCTGTGGTAACGTTTTAGGGCATCTTAAGTCTAATTTTTCGTTACCATTGTCAATTCACATACCAACAGTTTGTCTATATGACTCCTTTCTTTGAAGTAAGCAAATAAAGCTGCGAGTCTTTCTGACTGTTCAGGCAGTGCATATTGCAGTGACTCTCAAATTAGCCCCTTCCATGAACCACTTCATGGTTTTCATATTTTTGAAATGTCAGAGTAATAGAGATCCTTTATTGTGGGCATTGTAGTGCTTAAACTTCCTGGTTTAGATTGCCATTCAGACCTACAAAGTCTTCAGAGTTTCCTGCAATTATTTTCTTGGCATTTCTATCTTTCACTGCAGTGCAAATGGTTTATGCTAGCAGGAAATTTGCAAATGTCATTCCTTTCTTCTGATATTCTCCTTTTATACATATAATAACCCATGCACCAGTTCTCTTGACTCACCCAGATATAATAGGTTTTATATCTCTATATATTAGGTCTCTTTTCAGAAGAAGCCAAAAGTAATTTCTATATAATTCATCTTGTTTTGCTAAAAAAAAAGTTAGAAAAATTGTTTATACATAGAGTTCAGCTACTGTGTTCTCATTATCCCTTCTTGTATCGGAAAGGAATATTTAAAATTGTTTTTTTACTCTTTCTTTAGGAAACCACCATATTTTTCTTTCTACTTGTTACTTTTTTCCCTCACTACACTGTTCTGCTTTAACAACACTTACCTGCCATCAATTAGCATGCTGCTGTCTCTTACTTTCTCATTCAGATGCAGCTCCTGTTCAATAACTCTCAGCTTCTACCTATGACTGGCAGGAAAGCTTAAAGTACAGCTCTGCACCTTCTTCCCCACAGTCTCAAGATGAGATGTCTGAACCACGTTTTCAAAAGCTCGAATCTCCACTCTTTGTCATTTATACCCACATATACATTAGCTGCTTTCCCTTGCCATCTAAATTATCTTATCACTGAGCTGTCTAGGACTCTCTTTAGTGTAACAATTTCATTTCACAGCAAGTACTGCACTTTCCCTGTCAGCCCTTTAATTACATCGTCAGGAAAATTGGTGGAGATTGAGGAGGAAACGACTATTTCTCTTCTGCTTTCGGGTGTGGAACCTGTGTGTATTGGGAGGGGGGAGAGGCAGATAAAGGCTGGTGGGGGTGAGGAGCAAAGAATCTGCCTAAAAAAAAGAAGAGAAAAACATTTCTTTTTTTAACAGGACAATCTCAAAAGAAATTTTTATGCTCTTTCCTGGACTTTGAGACTCTTCTACCCAGGAATGTATCTACATGTCTCTAAAACTGTCTATAGTAGCATCGATTATCCAGGTACTGCCTGTAATTTTGTTGTCAGTTTTAAACTTCTTGGAAATAGGCTGTACAAACTTTTCTCTGAATACTTTCATTCAAATAAAAATATCTCATTATTCTTCTAAGTAAACACTTTGCAGATTCCATATTTCCCTTATGTGAAGGGCTTTACTACTCTGTTTCCAACTCTAAAGTCTCTGCTTATTGAAGTGATTCTAAAATTGGTTAGCTGCATGAGCAGGTACTGCTATTGTCCAGATCCATGACGAGTTTTCAGTATTGTAGCTTCTCTCTTCAGTGTAAGCAATGTTGCTTACTTTGTTTGCATTGTTGAGGACTCAAGCAGCAAAGCTACAAACCCAGAAAGAGCTGACGGTTTTTCATTTTCTGTGTCACTAAGCACTGAAAAAGGTAATTTGAAAGGCAGATCTTTTGACCTTCCCTATTACTTTTCTGATAATTATTCACAGAACATGATGCTGTGCAAGACCCTAATTGCAGGTAAGAGGTCTTGCCTGTTACATTTGAAAGGGGGGTTTGCAAGTATCAGACCTACAGAAATTGCTGGAAAAATGGTGATGGAAGGATAAATGCATAATTATAAAGCTCAGGATTAAAGGCTAAGGAGTTTTTTGCTGTTATTGTTCCCTTCATAGATAATCAAAGAAACAAACAAGAAAATGCATGCTATATAAAACCTGGTTTAAATTTTTTTCCCTGTGAACATCATAAATTCTCTTTATTTTCTGTTTGTTGATAGTATTCATCTCTCTTCTCATTTTGGTGATCATATGGTGAGTTTTAGATACTTTGAAGTAGAGCAGTATTCTACCAATATATTTCTCAAGACTTAGAAGTTTTTATGTGTGTTATGGATATAAGGATATAGATTTAAAACAATTGTTTGCTTACCTTCAGAGCAGCAACAGTCCCATGCACACTGCAAGGGGTTGACCTTGGCTGGATGCCAATTGCCACCAAGCCCCTTTATCACTCTCTTCCTCAACTGACAGAGAGAAAAAATATGACAAATACTCATAGATTGAGATAAGGGCAGGGAGATCACTCAGCAATTAACATTTCAGGCAAAACAAGCTCAATTTTGGGAAATTAATTTCTTAACAATCAAATGAGAATAGGATAATGAGAAATAAAAACAAATCTTAAAACACCTTTCTCTCACCCTTCCCTTCTTCCCAGGCTCAGTTTCACTCATGAGTTTGCATCCTTCTCCCCCAAACAGCACAGAGGGATGTGGAATGTGAGTTTTAGTAGCTTCATCACATGTCTTTGCCACTCCTTCCTTCTCATACTCTTCATACCTGCTCCAGTGCATTGTAGCTGATCCTCTGTAAACTTTTCCATTGTGGGTCCTTACCATGGGCTGCAGTCCTTCACAAAGTACTCCACTGCGGATCTGCCACAGCTCCACAGGTCCTGCCAGGAGCCTGCTCTGGTGTGTACTTCCCATGGGGTCACAGCCTCCTTCAGGCATCCTCCTGCTCCGGTGTGGGGCTCCTCCATGGGCTGCAGGTGGATCTCTGCTCTCCTGTGAACATCCATGGGTTGCAGGGGCACAGCTGCTCAACCATGGGCTGCACCATAGGCTGCAGGGCAATCTCAGCTCCAGTGCCTGGAGTACCTCCTGCCCCTCCTTCTTCACTGACCTTGGTGTCTGTAGGGCTGTTTCTCATATATTCTCACTCCAAACTTCCAGTAGCTGTTGCACAGCAGCTCTTTTTTCACTTCTTAATTATGTTATCCCAGAGGCACTACCACCTGATGGGCTCGGCCTTGGCCAGCAACGGCCCTGACTCTTCTGGACATGTGGGCACCTTCTGGCATCTTCTCAAGGAGCTGCCTCCGCAGTCCCCCTCTTCCTAAACCTTTCCACACAAACCAAGTACGCGCACAGAGCTCACAGCCAAGATTATGGGATCCTGAACAAGTATACTGACACAGATGTGAGAAAGGACTAGCCTGTTGTTTCTGTTACAGATATGTGCAGCAGTGGATGTAAGGAGCATGTTTAGTAGTCACTGAAATTCTTTCCTCTACTTTAACTGGATGAAATGGACAATAGCAGCCACTTTCAAAATGTTAAGTGTTTAAAATAGATAAATAAATAAAATTCCCTTATAGTAAGGAAAACATAGATGATCTATGATATGCAAAAGCATATATGATTTATGATATGCAAAGCATATCAATACAGCTGTTCATCCCAGTCTTCAGAGATCACTAAAAGAAACACTAAAAGAAAGAAAATTAAGACATGGAAGGCTGATAATGAAGTCCATGTTCGACCTTATCACAAAAATAATAAAATTAATAAATATTCAGGAGAAATTGGAGAAATTGGATAGGCTAAGAAGACGAATTAATAAGACAACATTTGAAGCAATAACACTTGACCTCTTAAAGGATGTTTGATAACTTAAATGTATAATAACTATATTAGCTCTGATTCAGATTATGTGTAAAAGTACAATGTAAGCCAATTTCCTTTCAATTGACTGTTTTGAATATCTCTTGAAGCACGCATCCCTTCTTAGAAAGCTCCTCAAAAGCTTAAGTCCTATTATATTGTTATTCCCCTTTCTTATTTCTATAGTGTGTAGGCTACACCAGATGGCAATCCTTCATGCACAGGTAGTGTTTCAAGGATAGGTCTCATGATCAAAGTTAAACAACACCAGTCCATATGAATCTCCTCATATTCCATGACTGTGTGTCCAAATGTATGATGATACACTGATCTGTGACTGCCTTCCCAGAGATGTGTGACTATTCTCAGCTGATATAAATGAGTCAACCTCCTTGGACTGTATAGCTCTGATTATTCTATGTATAAGTCGAACTATGCTATTGACAAAGACATTTTTTTCTATGCCAGCTTTTGCTGCATTGTGGCCAATATTTTCAGCAGAGCTAAAGTGAGACTAAAAGAAAAATCTTCAAAATCTGTGTAATATTAAATAATCTGGTGGATCTGGGGGAAACCAAAACCAAAACCAAAACCAAACCAAACCAAACCAAAAACACAAACAAACAACAAAAAACCCAAACCAAAACAAAAAAAACCCAACCCCCCCAAAAAGCAGAAGAAAAATATAACAACAAAAAACAAGCAAACAAACAAACAAAAAAACACACAAAAAGAAAAACACAGAAAAACACCAAAACTTTTGAAAAATGTTAATAGCTTTTGAAAAACATTAGACACTGTTTTCCTTCTGTCTTACCTTTGGTAAGATATTTTTAAAGATCAGTACTTCATTAATTCTTATGCTTAGAATCCTTCTTCTGTTTTACTTTCTTTAGACTGTAGAAGAGACATAAAAAAGACTATTTTGAAAGCCTGAGGCAAGTAGCAAAGCAATCCACAACTCCTTGTTTTTTTGAGAGAATGAACCGTATGTGTTTTTCATCCAAGTTTCTTCCAAAGTTTTGTATGAACAAAGAACAACAGTTTGATTTAGTAGCAGCCCAATATCAGATTGTGCCTGGAGATCTGTGGTAAATGCCTATTAAATTTACAGATCTTGATCCCAATCCAATGGAAAGACTCCTGCAGACCTGCAAGGAATTAAGCCTGGTTCTGTTTTCCTTAAAATTAGGGAGCAGAGAATTTTTAATTCGGGTGTCCTTAAATCCACATCCTACTGACAGACAGAGAGTAGGGGAAGAGCACAAGCCCAAAAAGCAGCTTTGTGCACCAAGAGAAGGGGGTGGGATATAGGCTGGCCCACTCAGACACTATGCAGTTTTACAGAGCAAAAGCATTGTGCTACACCACTCAGTTATTGACAAATTGTTTTTTTTCTTCACCTATTTATATATCAAACTAAGTATAATGAATATAGAACATACTGGTCTATGTCGACCCAGTATCCTGAGGTTAAAGCAGTTGAAAGTCAGCAATTTGCCTTTGCAGTGAAGATGGCCAGCAGCACAGCGCGCTGCATCGGTAGGAGTGCAGACAACACACAGGGAGGAAGAGTGCCTTCCCTCCTTCTGAAGGACAGCCTGCAGTCCTGTGTTCAGTTCTGGGCTCCCCAGTACCAGCTGGAACATGCCATGCTTCAGTCAGTGCAGTCAGGGGTTCCCAAGAGGGTGAAGGCACTGGTACACCATGTACAAGAAGATGCTGGGAGGACTTCAACCTCCTGCATAGGGCAGGCAGAGCCAGACTCTCCTCAGAGGGGCACAGTGCGGCAGTAGTCACATGGTGCAAGATGGGAATTCTGCTTAAAGATAAGGACATACTTTTTCTCTGTGAGGGTAATCAAGCTTTGAGAAAGGTTGTGGAAACTCTGAAGATATTCAAAGCTTGATTGGACTTGGCTATTTTTCAGCCCTTGATTGGACTATTCGCCCTCTAGAGGAAGCTTTTGGGATAGTGTGACTATGATGGCATCAGTAGAGTCAGGGCTGAGAGGAGGAAGAGATATTTCCTGATCTGATGGAGCCCTTTGGTTTGGAAAGGGGAAAATGAAATATTAATCTGTTCAAATATTCATCCATTGTCTCAAGACCATGCCAGGAAGCAAGTCCATAGGCTGTGTCTCTTTGTCCATAAAAGATCTAGTAATTCCTTATTTTAAAGACAAGTGTCCCGTTCTACTGGGGATAGGTTCTCTAGATATACCAGCCACATACTAATTCTAGTAAGTACATAAGAAAAATATATTCTTGAAAGTCTGAGAAAAAAATTTTGAGCGCTACACCAATTAGACAAATTTGTTTAAGCATTATCTTAAATATTTATTGGCTCACCTAAATATACCTCAGAGTTTAGTTTTAGAATGTGTACAATTCTGAAGTCTACAGCAAATGGCAATAAACTGTGAACTTTTTCAGCAAGACAATTTAACAGCATGCTCCTTGGGAGCTGCTGAAATACTGTGTCTAAACTACAACAGTGAGTAAGGAGCTGCATGGTGCTTAGATGCCAGTTGGAGCTAAACCATGTTGCACTGGACAATATTTTAGCTCTCTTCCTCTCCTGCAGCCTTTTATCACTTTTCTAGAAAATAAAATATTGTGACATTTCTGGTCTAATGCCTCAAAGAGTCTATATTTCTAGCTGTAGGAAGTTCCTGCTTTTATCTATGTGTGATTCCAAATACCATACAGTGTTATGCCCTTCATACTGTTTTGTCTGGTGTAGCATAGGTAAGGGAACATTGGCACTGAGTGTCATTTTATGAAGAATTCCTGTGAAATCAGCATGCTGTTTAAAATCCTGAAAACTATCCTTCTAGTGACAGCCCAAGATCTGTTTGCATAGAAAAAGATTTCTCTGGTCAACCTCAGTGCAATGCTTGGGGAAGAGGGAAAAAAATATTAATAGACCAGGTACCATTTTCATTACAATTCCTTTTATTTACTCCAGCAGTTTTTTTTAGCATAATGACAAACAATACAATCTAAATGAAAACAAGCTTTGAAAACAAAAGGGATAGCTAATGCATGTATAAGTAAATATCTATGACAAGATATTTTTTCTTCCTATCCATGCTCATTACATTCATAGCACATCTAATTGATTTGTAATTTGATTCTAATGGACTTTACAGGTGTTTTTCTCACCTTACTCAGTTTTGGAAATCTCAGCTTGGAGTATGACTGCAACTGACAGGAGTAGGGAAACTGGGTGCACTGATGCACCGAATGCTAAATTTTATGTGTAATGGAATGTATGCTGTGCGAGTGTGTGTGAATATATTATCAAAAACTTTTATGAAATTCACTGTATGCATGAATACCTCATGGGTGGTGGTTTTTGGTAAAAAAAGAAGCTATTTAAGAACTAAAAATTAGTTAAACAGGAATGGCAAAATAATATCAGAAAGTATATTATATAGCATATACATAGTCCATTTTTTATCACATATATACCGTGTACTTTCTAGAAATGTGAAATTCTAGAAAATTTTATAAAACTTTTAAAATGCTAACAGAAATAAAAGAATAGAAGTACTGCCTGTAAATCCCAATATTATAATTGTTAAAATGAATCCAAATTGTAAAGGGTAAAAAGGGCTCATAGAACTTGCTTAAATGATCTAAACTAACTATTTTCTTCCACACCTTAAATTCTGAATTTAAAAACTTAATTAACTGATCAGACTTGAAGCTAGTTTCTGAAATCTCCTCTATCTCACTGAAATAAATTTCATTTTCACACCCAGCATGGGCAACTGGTATGTGACTTTTAAATGAGGCGGCCATAATGTCCAAAAAAACTCCCACTGGCCCAGATGTGTACCTAATGGGACAGCAAGGAGGTGTGAGGCTCTGTGGCAGACTGATTAATTTTTAGAAGAAAACTTATTGTAACTGTTGGAAATTTAGAGAGTTAGAAAATGTTCTGGTAAGGAAATTGGTATTCACAGAGCAGATGATGCAGGCCATATAGGAGAATAGTAAAGTACTACAGTAATCTGAGTTGTATAGACACTCTTTCCACCTGTGAATTGTAAGACACTGATTAGTTTAATAGATATGCACAATATAACGCCCCATCTTTGATTCAATAAGGAGTATAGTTGCATTTGGGTCCTTTTTCAATAAAATCAACAATTGTGTCCATTCACTGGACAAGTAAGGAAACTGCAGAAATTAAACTATTCACCTTGGAACCTGCCTTCCAGCACTACATTGTCACTGTAGTGACAAAAACTCCACTTTTTGGGTTTTCCTTGGCCTTTTGTTGACTTATTTTTTCTGTGCTGGTCAAATTGTTACGCTTATGAACATGGTATAAAAAGGTTTTGCAGCAGCACAAATTAAAATTTTGTCAAATGCCATATTTTCATTTTCTTCTATATCTACAGAGAAGAAATCAGAAGTGAAAATAAAATTCCCAAGATATGGGGGTGGGGGAGAAGGAAGATCAAAGCAGTGCTCCCTTTAGAGTGACAATTAATGAAACATATGGTGGGCTGAGATGTTGAAGAATTTATTTCTATAATGCCTTGTGGGGTCTCAGCAAATGACCTCTGGGTATGTGACAGACAATCTCATTGTGACAAGGGATTTGAAGAATGGTATCCACCATTATTCTATTACTTCACTTGGGTTTCTCCTGTGTCATTTTAGATGGTCTTGTAATTTCTGGAACCAGACCATAAAGCTAATCTCAAGTTTGTGGACATGATACTGGAACAGCCAGTGCTCCAAGCAGAAAATACAGTTGTTGTCATAGCAACCAAATCAACGAGTATCATAACATTCTTTAACATGGCTTTAATTTGCTATCAGGTGAACAGCAATGATGTAGAATGGACAAATACTTCTCATCAGGTTATATGGACAAGATGAGGACTGTGAAGTTCAGCTTTTTTTGTAAAAATGAAATACATGGCATACTTGCCTTGAGGTTTTGTAAAAACAGTGTTTTCCATTCAACTGGTTTGTTGTGAGTTTTTTTGGGAGATTTTTTGTGAGGTGTTTTGGTAAATAAGAGGTTTCAAAGACTTAGCAAAATAAATTTGCAATAATTTTCCTCTATGTTAGACTCAGAAGAAACAATTTTGATTGTAGTCCAAATTCCTGTTTGACACAAATATCTGATTCTTGCTCAGAAATAACTTAAAGGCATATCTTTATATGATATGATATAGATAATGATAAGATAATATCTTCTGTTTTGATGTAAAACAAGTTTTCAAAACAAGGTCATGTCTTGGAAAGAAGAGTTGGGATGATGGAGGTCCCAGTGTCACTCATTTATACTTAGTCCTAAAGCTAGGATCAGGAAAGAAGGAAAAAGAAAGGAAGAAAGGAAGAAAAAGAAAGGAAGAAAGGAAGGAA
>VZTI01003277.1:31827-77695 GCA_013397865.1 Struthidea cinerea
AGAAAGAAAGAAAGAAAGAAAGAAAGAAAGAAAGAAAGAAAGAAAGAAAGAAAGAAAGAAAGAAAGAAAGAAAGAAAGAAAGAAAGAAAGAAAGGAAGGAAGGAAAAGGAAGGAAAAGAAAGGAAAGAAAGGAAAGAAAGGAAAGAAAAGAAAAAAAGAAAAGAAAGAAAGAAAGAAAGAAAAGAAAGAAAGAAAAGAAAGAAAAGAAAGGAAAGGAAAGGAAAGGAAAGTAAGAACCAGTCACAGTTCTCTTTAATTTTGGTTGCAAGCTAGCTGGAAATTTTCCAGTGTATTACTTTTTAAATTTTTTTTTAAATTGGAAATGGCAGTTTGTCAAATGCAGAACATTTACTACTGCTCTTCTAAGGAAGGATTTTCAGATGCAGGATGGTGAGATCTAACAATAATCAAAACCCTGATGATTCAGAATTTTGCACTGAGTAACAGGGACACCAGTTTAAGCTCTTTATGATTTGCAACAGGGATATAAAAAATATGCTACATGGGACACAGACATACAAGACATACTGACATATATTCATACCTTTTTCTGAATTACATGGGAACATTTTTTAATCCAAATACAACTTAAAAGAAAATACAAAAACAATGAAGTTTAGTAAAATTTTTCTTGCACTCCTTCTGACCATTGTTTTTGTACACCTTTGTACCTGAGGAGGTACATTTTGTACCTGCTGGCCAGAGTTTGTCATCAAATCTTTGCTCCATAAAGGGTCTGTAAAAGACCAACACTTTAACTGAACAGGGATATGATGAAATGAATGCCAAGAAACTCTTTGGTTGTTTTGGAGATATTCAGTCCCAGTTGACTGAGGATGAGGTAAACTCCAGTTTACAATCAGCTTTCTTTCCACCATTATTCTGTGCCAAACACAGAAATTCATGCACCAGGAGAATTCAGGCCATACAGGAGAAGGCTGTTACAGAGGCAGAAAATGGAAACTGTGGTTGCCTTAAGGCTCTGCTTGTTCCATGCCACAAAGTGAGTGACTGGGGTTTAGACAGATGTATTAACACATAGCCAATTTCCAGTTGCAGTAGTTATTCCATATCACCCTAACAAATGCACAACATTCCTCAGAGTGGAACCTGTGAGTAAGTTTGCTGTGAGAACTACTACTATCTGTGAGATAACTGAGCTGTGAGCTGCAAAGAGACCCACCATATTCTGTGGTACCATGGTACAATAAAAAATCCACTCTATATGAATACGTCATTTTCTTCACCTGGTGCTGACTTGGTTTTGTCTCTTGTGGACTGAAATGAGAAGATGGCACGACATGCCATGCTTCTCTGACATATGTATGCATCACTAACTTCCTGAAATAACGAGTACACTGCTCGTCTGCACAGGGGCAGGATGGTTCTTAAAATGCACATACATATTTTATAGCCTCATTATAGCAGACTGGCTTTATATTTCTCTTTTAAAGTATTGTATTTTTAGTAAGGTATTTTCCCATTGTGACAGTCAATCTAACAAAATTATGATAATTGGATTTATCAACATATCATTTGTTGCCCTCTGGGTAAAATTCACATGCTCTCTAATGAACCAATGAGATTTGAATGAATCACATATTTCTTAAGTGTGAGGGAATCAGATATTTTCCAGCAGCTTAAGTATATACACTTATAATTATTGTACTTGATTTTATCTGAAATGTGGGAAGAGCTTAGGTAGAGAAAGAAAATAATTTCATGTACCATTTCATTTTAAAACATAACTGCAGGCATAAGAAAATCAGACTTACTAAGTTCTAGCAACCTGAAGAGTGGGGTTTATGCATCCAAACACAGGATCAAAAAGGTTTCCCTGGAAAATTTGTACCTGAATATGTTGTCACAAGATTGGCAGTGACTTGTGTGCCATAAATAAAGTGTTAAAGGTAGAGCTCAGAAGGATTAGCTTGCTGCTGGGAAATTTACCTTCTACATCACATTTTCCCAAACGCATCATAGCAGCAATGCCTCTCCTTGGAGCAGGACCCAATTCATCAGCCACAGAGAGTAACATTAACTCACTGGCCACTATAAAGAATCGACTATTTGGGCATGTGTCTTTTACCCAGTTGAGGATAAATATCCCATAGAATGGTTGAGTAACCATATTATCTGGTATGCTTCCTAACACCTTGCAGGTGGCAAAGTGACTGAAATATTGTTTTGCTATATTAGTGGAAGGATTTGTCTGTTTTAACTCAGCCAGCTTGATCTAAGCTCTGTGTGTCAAAACTGATGAACTATGATGAGAGAAAAGGGATAAAAACTGATGTCTGGGTTGGTGATGTACAGCACCTTTTCTAATTCATAAGGTGGTGAAATTGATGTAGACCTCTAATAGGGTTTCTAAGTATAGATTTTCCAAGTATAACTTCAGGCTTTTATCACAAGGCGAGACAGAAGAAGATATCAGGGAAACAGAAGCAAGAGAAGTGATAAATCCTTTGTCCACGTCAGATCTTTTTTAATCACAAGCAGATAACCAAGACTAGCTTCACCCAGTTATAACCATGTAGAAAGTAATGAAACTGGTAAAACTATCCAATATATTTGTATTTTAATAAAAAAATTAAAAACAATGTTTCCTATCATGCAACTCTTTCTCTGGCACTGATAGCTTTTGTTTGCAGATGTCCCATCAGGTATCAGAAAAAGCTTCATTTGTTAGGGCTCTGAATCTTGTCTTTTCTTATGAGCTGAATTTTATGAGACATCAGGACTTAGGATTGTTTTCTTTTGGCAGGTTGTTTAAATTTCCCTTGTCCACACCGAGTTATCAGATTTTTTTCTCACAATTCTCCAAAACTCTGTCAGGGGTTCGTTTCTGTACCTAGGCACCTGACCCTAATGATTAAAAACGGTCTTCTAGAAAAAGCTGGTTTCAGGGCTGATCACTAGAGGCAAGATAGCTGTGTAGCTGAAGGAAGCCACATAGGGACTTAGGACTTCTTGAAAGATCAATCTCAGCTATTGCCTCACAGTTGCCATTTTAACTGCATTAGAGAGGAGCAGACAAGCACCTACTGCCTGCTGGAGCTGAGCTGACATAAGGCAAGGCTTAGAACACACCGCTTGTAAATGACTATGGTACCTGGAATTCCCTCCACTTGCTTTTCAAAAGAAGAACACAGAGCCCTTCTTTCAAAGCTACTTCCCATTGCTGGTGTAACATTCCAAAGCTGAAGAAGAGCTCTCCAATGCAGCTGTCTGGGACAAATTCTGCTTCTGGATGTGTGCATCTGATTCAGATTGAGGTCAGCATTTTTTGAATCTTAAAAGTAGATAGTGAAGGAATGTCTTATGTACTCTGAATTAAATCATTACATAAAAAATAAATGGACAAAATCATCATTCAGGAACACTTAAATCTGTTATTGAGGAGTACTGGGTCAAACAGAAGTCCAGCTTTCTGGCAAGTAATTGATCGGGAAAGCTTTATTGTGGGTTTCTTTTTTTTTCCACTTGGTATCAGCATAGCAAACTAAAAAATGAACATTTTCCAAATGTATGTGCCAATTCATGGTACTAAAAAATATTGCATAAAATATATTATTTTGTACTTTAATAAATAGGTGGGACACACAATGCAATGTTGCTCAGTCTTAAATATTCCAAGCATTTAAAATTACTCTGAAATTCTTATTCATGTCCCAGAAAAAAAAAAAAATCCTGTTCTTGTAAACACTTCATAGGAAGAAAAATAAGTTGAGTTTTTTCTAGTGAATTTACACAGAGCAGACAGAACTTTGCCTTTAAAACTTTATTTATGGTAATAAAAAACATTTTTCTTAGAAGTAAATAGGTAACACAAGTCATTGTGCCCTTTTCTTATTCATAAGTCTTAAACACATAAAGATGCATGTGCATGGGTTAATAAATTCTACCTTTTGAACTTTTTAACTTAGCTCTCTGTATACAAAAAGGGATGTACATAGGAAGGAGGTATTATTTCTCGGCTTCTTCACATATTGCAGGGTGTTTCTCATGTATCCAAATGAAAGTCTTTTATTAAATGAAGTTTTCCTTTTGTATATGTATGAATGTGGCAACTGTTTTCACATCTAGGTAAGTTTATTTGTTTAAATAGCTCCCATATACAGATGAATGACTTGAAAGGAAATAGGAATGCTTGCATGATGGGATATGGTTGCTGAGTGATGTCTGCAGAGACTGCTTGGTGTTGATAAATAACTACGGAATTTGTCTATCAACATTTTGCATAAATGTCAGTCATAGAACTTGTGGTTGGGTTGAGGCAGCCCTGAATGACAATGTATTTCTCATTTATGTACAAGCTTTAAAGGGGAAGAATAGGGAAACAGAGAACTTATCTCAGAGCAGCATACGTTTTCTAAATGTAGGCGTCCTCCAGCAGTCTTCTGCAGTTGCTTCCTGTGAGATTTTGCAGAATCCAAACAAAGCCCAGATGAAATCATGCCTTTGGCAGGTTAGCAAAGTAGTATGAATGTGTTCCATGCCTAAAATATTGTATTTCAAAGACTCCTTTAAGTCAAGTCCAATATCAGATTTGTCAAATCTATAGGCTCTTAAAAATTCTTAAATTAAAGACTGTCATTTCAGATGTGAGAGAAAACTAGACAGAAAATGCACCTATAATAGCCTCAAGTTTTACACCTATTAAGACAACTAACAAATTATATGTAAGAATCTGAAATTCTCAGATACCTCCACAGAGCTGAAACAGTAACAAGAAAGAAATATTATAGGGATGGAACAGATATTTTGAGAGCCTATATTTCTCCTTGTATTTATATAAAAACAGACCTTTTCATGTTGGAGGAGTCTGAATCAGCTCACCCAAAAACACACAGGGTAGCAGTGTGTTTCTTCCAGTGCACAGAGCTAACTCTGGCTTAGCTCTGCCTCCAAAGCAGATAGAAGCATGCATCTAATCTTCACAAACAGGCCCCAGTGAGCTGATAAAGCACAGCCTGATATTATTTCAGATTAGGAGGCCCTAGAGCATTTCTTTTGTATTCAACTTTTACCTAATTAGTCAATTTAAAATAGACTGAGATTGGTATGCATAATAGCTATGACAACATCTTCATAGCACCAAACAAGCTCTTTGCTTTTAAGATCCCTGGTAAGTGATATGTACAGGCTTATCTCTCCTCTCTTTGAAAATGCTGTAAAGCAGGGATAATTTCAGGTCGCTCTTGGTTTACACAAATAGCAATGAGAACAGAACCAGGACCAAAGGTCTTACAAGTATTGTCTATCAGACTGCAAAGCTACAAAATGCTGCATCACAGAACCTGGCCATTGCTGGGCCTGAGAAGTTTCAGGAGGTTAGAATTCCTCCTTTCATGATTCCTCATCATGAGAAGGTTTTTAAGCTCTAAATGATCCAAGACTCCTCTTTTCTAGGTGAGCCTCAGCATTTCCACAGAAAATAAGCTGTGACACTTTGAATCTAATACTCTTGCTACTATATACATCTGCACAAGCTGCAAAAAAAATATAACTTTTGTTAGCTTAGGTGTTACTTTAGTTACATTCGTATATCCTAAAATCCCAATAGAATTAGAACAAGTTAAAGCTATCTTGTGTGTTAAACAGGGAAGAAGGTTAATAGCAGGGAAGGTGACTACAGTAAAACTAATGGTAATGATCTTCCAACACAAGGCATCTTTCCTGTTGAGACAACCTCTGCTTGGTGCCCTATTCGATGTGGAGTAGCATGATCTTCCCATTACTGAATTCAGTAGAACTTCAGAAGACCTGGACAGTGAAAATTTTGGATATTTGTGGGGAAGGATTTTTGAAAAAAAAAAAAAAATGCAGTAATTTATTGTGTGCATCTTAATAAATACTGTTTTTATTGAAAAATTTCAAATTGGAATGAAGCCATCAGAACCATATTTTCCATTAAATTTAGAACTACAGTGGGATTGATGAAGACAATAGTGCTCATAGTATAGACTCAAATATGCTTACTCAATATAAAGAACAAAGTGATTCTTGATTGCTTTTCCCTGGACCTCTGCAAGTGTTTTATTTTTTTTTTTATCTCAATTTTTGTAATTCTCAGAATTTCTAAACAACTATTTTTTTCATTGATTAAAGTGGAACTATTGAATTGAATAGAATGATGGTATCTACCAAAAGCTTTTACTTTCATATGCATTAACTGAAGAAAGACCTTGGATAAGACAAACAGCATTCAATAATGACTTTATGTTCTGTCATCAACTCTTATCCCAAAGTCAAACACCTAAAAAAGGTCAAAATGTGCACAAACATGTACACTTCAGTTTGGTGTGCATTTTTTAGTCCGGGGTAATGATTTTCAGAGTAATCCGAAGATTTAAGAAACAACTGAAAACCACAGAATTATTCAATTAAAATGACAAGGAGAATAGTTGCTTAGGGTTAGATGGATGCAGAAAGAAAGTTTCATCTGGTTTCAATATCATGGAAAATAAGACAATAGCTTTTGGAAGAGTGCATAGGGCCAAGCATTTACTGAGACTGAGGAGTTTGCTGATGTAATAACTTACAAGAATAAGTGCCAGTGCTGTTCTTACTGTATATTTGTATATCACTAGTAATTTTATTTATTTCAGATAAGACCTGAGACTGGAAATACTGAAAATACTTCACTTACTCTGTTCTCTACTTAACACTGTTAACATACTCAGTACTTTTCTATATTCCAGTCTCTCCTGAAACTCAAACAAACATCAAAGATGTAACAGGAAACCTGTGGAAGAGACTTACACCTCTTTTTAATGAAGTTTATTTTCAGGTTTGTTCCTTTTAAAAATTCTGAGTCCTACAATTGCAGGACCCAGAAAAAAACTCCTGAGAAAGTGACAAATCACATGTTTATGGAATATAATTTCAGATATTAGAATAGCTCATGTTAAAAGCAACTCCTTGATCTCTGTAACAGACTAATTATACATATATATACATATATATAAAATTATTAGTTCATATAATAGCACTTTCTTTCCTATTCTCTATGTATATATCATTATAAGATTGATTCTAGATGCATTCTCTGCTTTTATCTGATTAAGAATTCACATCACCTCTGTGGAAAATTGGGGAGGGAAAGGAATATAATTTTCTTTAAACTTTCCACCAGTGATTAAACATGTCAGCTAAGATAATTTAATTATAAGTAGACTACTATTTCAATTTTACTTACTTGCCTTTAGTTATTAAAAAAAAAAAGTTATTTTTTCTTTTAATATTCCCCTGTAGATATTTTGCAGGGTAAAAAATTGTGTTACATCTAGTTTGCATCTATTTTATTTTTTTGGAGAAAAGCCATTCTAGACCAAGAAAAAAAATTGTGTTCTTGTCTGAAACTACAAAATGTTGCTATACTAGGTGCCATATTCAGTATCAAGAATCAAAAAGCCAATGGGATGTAACAGGTAACAGCTAGTTAACCTATAACTCTGCTGACTCATTATGTTTAAAGACACCTTACTTTATTACTTAACATTGCAGTGAAGTAGAAAATTAATGTGGTCATTCTAACCTGGTTAAACCAGAAAATATGTTTTATACAGATGTATCTAATGTAGTTTTCTGACAGAGGAATTTGGTTAAAATCTTAAGAATTATACAGATGCCATTCTAGACAAAAAAAAAAAGTTATGGTCTTATGTTACTTTTAAAATTGTTCTTTCTTTCTGCCTTTGGTTTTCCATTTTTAGGTTAAACTTAGCACCCTTTATTAACCATTTTAAAAGAGTTTATTTAACTGTTTCCTTTTTTTCTCTCCAAAGTCTTGTCCTATTTTAGTAGTAAAATGAAAAAGGAATTTTATTCAGAAATGGAGGAATTTTTTTCATTTTCTCTCTACTGATTCCTTCTGAACACTTTCTTTTTCCCATAAAGCCTTGAGAATTAACTAAGGATTTTCTCATTTTTCATTGAAATCAGCCAAAAAACACTGCTGATTTCCACGTTACAATACACAGAACTTGAGATGTGCCTAGATACTCGCTCAGAAGTTGTCCCTGTGAAGCATCCTGGGCTGAACTACTTCAGCTGCGTCACCAATTCAGAACCTTGGAGGAGCACTGGAGACCTCCTCTTGCATTTGTCGTTCAGCAGAAATTTGGGTTCTTTGTGAAGACAGCAAGCCCATAAATTTCACAAATTTCCAAGTCATACCACCTTTAACACCAGCACCACGTGAGGCTTGTCCACACCACACACTACTCGTGCAGAAGTGTAGATGCTGAAAAGCTTTGGTAGAGAAATTTTTCAGCTTTCTGCAGCGTTCTGTGAGAACTCTGTGGTTCTCATGAATGCTATGACAAACACTGCTATGAGTTTTTTGTAAACTGAGTTTTATCTGTGCATTTGGGATTTATTTTTTAGAGTTGTTATGGTACACAGCGAAATAATATTTTGAAGTAGGTGTTGTAAGCTTTAGCTAATGGGACAGGGGGTGGCTGGTGCAAGATCTAATGACTTCTTGTCATCTTTGGGAACTAAGTTATATAAACCCAATTATAATTAATTAAATAACCACTTTCTTCCTAAACTTAGATCGTGTTGTTTCTCGTCATTCTCGGTACTTTACAGCGACACACAAGGACCAGGAAGGAGAGGGCATTTTGTGAGGGGCAACAGGTTTCCCTGCAGGCCCACGCAGCATCACGACCTCAGCAGTAGCTATCAATACACAGAGTGAAGACACATGGACACTCATTTAAATTACTGTTACTTTAAAATTTCATTTAAGATGGTTTATCATCCTCTAACATTCCTTTACGTGACTCTTTGCCCCTGTCAGTCCAGACGTGCGCACTGCTCTGCATGGCAGGCACAACTGGCACCTGTGGAGAGGTGCTGGCAGCTGGTGGGCTCCAGGGGAGGCCTTTGTGAGGGGACACTAGGGGCTGCCCCATACTGCACAGTCAGGTCTGCAACGGACCCACTACCGACGAAATACTGAAGAAAGGACAAAAAACATCAGGGGGAGAGAGAAGGAAGGAATAAAGAGGGAGAAACAAAAGCATGGAGCCTAGGATTTGAGGAAGGAAGAAGGCACTCTTCACTGGGGAGCAGATATTTCCCTGCAGCCTATGAAGAGGACCGCTCCAGAATAGATATCCGTTACTATTACCATGGACACTATGGTCCATGAAGGACCCCGTACTGGAGCAGGGGGATGTTTTCTGAAGGTCCTGCAGCCACTGGAGCACCGACACTAGAGCAAGTTACAACTGTGAGGAAGAAGTAGCTGCAGAGAAGAACTGATAGATGGTGTCCATAGATCCCCACTCTCCCTGCACCACTCAGGGCTGGGCAGAGAAACCTGAAGTGAAGCTGAGTCTGGGAGAAAGATGAGAAAAGTTCTTACTTTAATGTTTGTCTTCATTTTTCACTACCCAACTCTATTTCTAGTGGCAATAAATTGAATTAATTTTCCTCAACCCAAGCCTCTTTCACCCACAGTAGTAGCTGGTAATCAATCTCTCTGTTTTTATCTCAACCAAGAACCTTCCTCATCCTGTTTTGTGCCCCTCCCCACTTAAGGGGAAGAGTGACTGGGTGAGTGAGTGAGCAACTGACTGAGTGGCTGGGTGGGAATCTGGCCATTTGTCAAGGCTAACCCACCACACAATCCCCCATTTAAATTGTCTATCCAGACTCCTTCGGGAACCTGGAATCAACACAATCCACAGTTGTGGGTTGTTGGGGTTTGGGAGTTTTTTTGATTGTATTGTCTGTTTGTTTCTGTCTTGTTTTTGATTACTTCAGATGGCTTTCTGAGAAATCCTAAAAATGCTGGAAGTTGAGGCTGGTTGGCAACCTTCATTCAACCCAGACCCATGATGTCTGTGAGGGCAATGCAGGTGAGTGTAGGAGTTTGCCCAGGAGTCACAATGCTCCTGGGCATGCTCACTTACTTTTGGCAAGCACTGATTTTTAAATACTATGACATTATTTAACTCAATTGCACTGATGGATGAGAGTGTCCTATGATCAATACAGGAAGGTTTTGGTCCATTTTTCATAAATATACAGATTTTTCACCTGTCTTATATCAATGATAATGGGAGAGTGCAGGGTTTGTAGGGTTTTTTTTCCTGTGGCAGAAGAGGAATGAAATAACTTTGCATGCCTTGAAAGCATGATAAACTGGTAGACGGATTATCGTTATATCACAAAAATGTATTAAGGCATTCCTGAAAAAGTACAAAAGTATATAGTTATAGACTTTGGCTAGGAAGATGTCTTATAGTGCCTAAAATCTTACAGCACTAATTTAATTAGGAATTAGTTTGTTTCTGTAACCAACAAACTACCTCAAAGTCTCTGGTGACACCATAAAAGAGATGAGCTCCATTGCAGATAATACAGTTACAGTGCAATATTTAGGCCAAACTGACTGTTTTAGATTGATTGAATTTGCCTATGGGTGCAAAACAAGCAACCAAAGCTAGGTAGAAGTCAAATTTATACAAGACCTAATCTTGGATATGACTGGAAGAGATGCTTCCAGCAGATGTGTTTATTTGGATGGTATCACCTGCAGCTAGGGGATGGGAGGAGAGTCCTGGTGACAAAATGTTAGAGGAAATAACAAAGAATGGTCCTTGAGTTCTAGAGACACACATGTTCAGCCAGGGTATGAAGCTAACAGAAAAGCTTACTCCAAAGTTGATTCATGCCTGAACTCAAATATCTCATAAGGCTTTAAAATAGGATGTGTAACAGACAAACAGGTGGAAAAAATTTTTACTGAAAAAAACCTGAGGCAGTGTTAAATTCTGCAAATGGATCAATAGTGAAACTGCAAAAGTGTGATTGTGAAACTTTCAGACATGGAAACCACCAGTCCTTGTTTAATAACTGCGGCCATTGGCTTCATGCCCTGCCTCCATAAAGAGAAGAGAAGGAGTCAGGAAGGAACTGTGATCTCTTAATCTCATCAGTAAAATCCAGATCTTGGACTTCTTCCCAAACACTTGACATTTTTTCCCCAATCTCTGTTTCCACTGGGGAACAGCCCTCTGTTATCATCAGAGACCTTCTTCTCCCTCTTCTGTTGCCTTTCCCAACCTGTTCCTCGTTCTTTTAATCCTTCCCCCTCTCAATTAAATTCTGATCACTTCATTAGCATTCATCTTCTTTTCCCTCCCTGAAAACTATAACCAAATCACCCAATATATAGACAGACCTTCAGACTCTTAGTACCCTTGGCCTGCCATAATCCTGGACATTTTGTTGGATTTATCCATTTGTTTTGTTATTTTTATCCCTTGTTCTGTTCTCTTTCTTTGCCTGTACTTTCTTTTTTTACAATATAAACCTTTTGGTTGGTGGGGTTTTTATGTTTTGGTTTGGTTTCGCTTGGTTTGGTTTTTTTTAATTTTTATTTTTTTTAGGAATTTGTATAATGTTTCACCTGAAAATAAAACTTGAACAACAGTGAACATGATGGGAAAATACGTAATTTGGAAGGAGAGGAGTAGAGGAGAGTTTGTAGAAAGGAAAATCAGGGTTCAAATATATCACAGATTCCAAGGCTTGAAGAAAAACCTTGTTATACTCCAGTCTGACATCATCTCTGCTTGGCAAGAGCTGGAAGATTTTCTTAATTAATTGATGTTTTAAGTCTATGCTTTTTAGAAGGAAAAGCTTCAATCTGTTTTTTAAAATGTGTGACAGAGATGCACATGTATAAACTGTTCCAATTCTTAATTAATCTCAGTGCTATAATAAAATACAGTTTTATCCTAGTCTAAACTTGCCTGTTTTAAACTGTAAGGCATAAAAATATTTTGTGCATTTATCTGATAAAGAACATTCTAATCAATTTTTCTCCCCCATTAAATACTTTTACATTGCTGTCAGTCCATCTTAAATCTCTTATTTATATTCTTTTGTGAAGAAAAGATTATCCAGTCTCCTTTCCTCCTATTTTTTCCTTGCAAACCTCCTCAATTTTCCCTTAGCACTTTATTCACCCATATTAATATTTCAACTCTTGAAAAAGTTACTTGATTTTTCAATATCATTTTGAGGTCAATAGAAGGTATGGAGGAGACTTGTCTCTTTAAGGCCTAACATTGTCATTAAAACCGGGATTATGAATATACTCTGAGTCACATATTTTGGAGAGAGACATTCTAGCTATCTATTACACCCACAGAGAGCCATGTTCTATTGTGATTTCACCTGATTTGTATGAGAGTAATTAAGATTAATTTTTTTTTTTGAAAGCAAACTTGCAAACTCTTGCCATTGATCTAATCTCATTTTAATGTTAATATTTAATTTGTACAGAGTCTTATCTCCTCTGTTTCATTGGTCTTGCTGCACGATTGTCAGTATTTTTAATGAGGAAAAGCCGATTCTATAATTGCTTCTACAAAGTAAAACGGAAATGGGTATTAAGTATTTTTTTCTCCAAAGCTGCTATTTCTCATCTAACTCACACAAATGCAACATTCAAGTCCTAACCCTAGTGGTGCCCTCTGGATCTGTTTTGTTGATTCTGTTACTCCATTGACCAAAGATAAATACATAAGTCTGAAGCATTAAATACTTAGGATTAGGTCAAGATTATTTTCTTTTGGTGTAATTTTGTATTTAGAAACCAATTCTTGCGTTATCAGGTTAATCTTAGAAAAAAAAACAACCAAAACCAACCAACCAACCAACCAACCAACAAAAAAACCCAAACAAATAAAATTTTCATACCTCTTCCAAGTTAGTCTGGACAGCTCCTGAACTTTCTGTTGAATATGTTAAATTTTTATTCTTCCTAATGAGATATGTAATAGTAGATATTATCTAATCTATCTTTTATCTGTGTTGTTTTTAAAATCTATACTAAATTGTAGCAAAATTGTTGGGTGTAAGTAGAGCTAGAGAAAGAGAAAAATGAGATACAGATATGGCTATAAAATCAAGAACTAGTTAGAGCACAATTGGAACAGCTCACTAATAGATTATGGAGGAATGAATACTAATGACATCTTACACAAAATTGCAATTGTTTTTAGGGAGTACTTCTCATTGAGCAGGTTATTAATGTATTCAGGCTGAACGACCCAAAAATAATTTCTCTATATATACACAAATCCAAAGGAATAATGACTGGATGTAAGACACTGTGGTTGGATTGCTTTGTTGCAGTGACTCAAGACAACAAAATGTGCCTCAGAGACCACTAAAAGTTGGCATACAGTAGTTTCCAGGCTGCTCAGGTTTATACTGGGAATATTAAATGGTTCCATGGCTTTTGGAATCAGGGCTTCTGGATGGCAAAACTTAGAGCCACTTCTGCCCCTGGTTCTTGACTTCTGCAGCCAAGAGAGAGTGATCTGACTCAGAAATGGTAATGCTGTCCAAGTTTACGGGATGGCTATTCATATTTGCATACACCTGGAGATCTCAAGACACTGAACAGTGTGTAGGAGAACCATCAATTCAGAAATACTGTTGTATCTTTTCTTCTTTTTGTTACCTCTGCTCTCACACTGGTATTCACAGATTTGTTCCTTTTTTCTATGGTCTAAGTTATAAAATTCTTTTAAAAATTGCCTTCAACATAGCAGCAGAAATAAAAACAATTTATTAATATCTCATGTAGCTTTGCTGTTTGTTTTTAAGGCAACTGGCTCAGTTCTACTGTTAATGATTTTTTTATCAAATACTTATAAGAATGACATATAGATAGATATAAAGTTTCTCTGACACATTATAGTGCCAACATAAGGGCACTTTAGTGAAGAACAGCATAATCAATTTCTGATTATTGCTGGGGTCGCAATGTGGCAAAAATCTCTTTCTTCATTAACACCTGACACTTTATTTATGTATGTTTTTGTGAAATTTTCTATAAACAAGAGATATGATGAGAAATATGTATTCATATTTTCTAGACTTTCCAAATTTTATTAGCCCAGGTCAATCACAGGAAAGGATGCTTGTTGTCATTGACTGAATCTTTAAAGCTTAAGCAAATTCAGTAATTAATGACTTCTAGTAAATTATTTGAAGCATGATTTCACAAAAGCAGTTAAAAAAACCACAAAAAAACCCAAAACCAAAGAGAAATGGGAATGAGTACAGGGGCCGAATTTGTTTAGCCATTTCTATTTATCCAAAATCAAATATTTTAAATGCCAACTCTGTTCCTAAACCAAAATAAGCTGCAAGAAATCACATACCATTTTACAAAATCAAGTGCAGCATACTGTAAATGTGAAAACTAAAATCAAATTAGGCAATGTTTTCCATGTCCAACATTGTCCAGTGGAGACTACTTAATTCCACACAGCAAATTCCTATTATATGTCCTACATATATTTGAAACCAGAATATACTTCAAATCAGTAATGAAGAATGGATTCTTGGAGAAATGGATTCTTGGAAAAATACTGTGTCACTGTGCCCCCGAGAAAGGTGTTCCTAGAAGCTGGATGTAGTAATGTAAGACATGTTGAAATAGTTGTGATTAAAATAAAAAATTTTGAGAAGAAATTAAATAACTATTTCTAATTTACTCCTCCTGTTCATTTATCTTATATGAAATGCTATAGGCAACAGAAATAATTCTTTCCATCTCAACAAATGCTGGACAGCTTCCAGGGCGGGGCTAGTTCCTATCATATGAATATTGTCATACGAGTGGATGTGGCACTTAAGGACATGTTTTAGTGGTTAACATAGTGGTGGTACTGAGTTGGCAGTTGGATTTGATGATCTTAGAAGTCTTTTCCAACTTTAATAGTTCTGTGATTCCATTCAACCTTTTTGACACAGTTCATTGAGTCTACAACCTCTTGTTTTAGGCTTAAGCTGGTCAACGAAGTGACTCTCTATATGATACTATCATATAGATATTATCATACTATCTATCATTCCTTTTACTATGTAACGAATATTAACACAAATAAATTATGAATCAGAAGATTATTTCATGGATTACCTCCAAAATAATGCAAACATCATGAGAATATCTGATAAAGCTTCTAAGAGTATAAGATTTTTTTTTATTGCTCTCCTAAAATTTTTTTCTTTCTATTCAAGCACAGTTGAATCAGTTGGTTTTTTAACAATGTCTATAAAACATAACTCTTTCTTTCTGTGTTTTCTTTAAATATTCATCCAGTATCTTTCTGATGAGTTTAACATGGACTTTTTCTTTGCATGATCCATACTGTTAAAATTATAAGCAAATTGCTGAGAGAAAGGAGGTAGGATAAAGAAAATTACGTCTCTTGTAATACACATATGTATTGTACCAGAATAATCACAGATTCATTATTCTTTCCTAAGCTATGTTTTCCAAAATAATGCATTTAAATGTGAAGTAGAGATTAAATTCCATTTTTATTCTACTTTTTACTTTCTTTTGCTTTAAGAGCAAAATGACAAAATTCTTCTTTGAACAGATCAGAATCTTATTACAAGAGATTGCTGAGATCATGGTAACTGTCAAATTCATGATTTGGAGACAAAAAGGTCATTGGTATTATAATACCAGAGAAATACATTGTTACATCATGCTAAATCATTCACCACAGACTTTGAGAAAGTAAATCTATAATTCAGGATAACAAAGGAATTACTGTTAGAAGGCATCATGATTGCCAGCATTGACAATGTGACCAGCACTGACCACGTTCACTGCATGTTCTACAGCCTTCTCCCCGTGTGCCAGAGTTCCCTTTTCCTATTTCAATAACCCTTAATCTCTTTTTGCCTACTCGTGCTGGAAGCTTGTTTTCTTCTGCCAGTTTCCACCTGTCACATTCTCCATCACCTCCCTGTTCCATCAACACATCATATAAATGCCTGCGCCACTGTGCCTTACTTACTCTCGAGTATCTTACACATACCTGCATCTTATAGTTACCCACATCTGTATTCCCTATCCTTCTTCCTTCTTACCTCTATCTCCATTCCTTGCTTTCTTTTGACATCTTCCTTTCACTGTTTTCTCATGGAAATAAATAATTCAGGGACTGAAGATCTGTAAAATGTTTAGGATAATGAATTGCAATTGCAGGTACAATGCTGTTAAGAAACTGGACGCTTGCAATTAGCAATTGATTAGCTGACAATTATGCAGGTAGGTGAAACAGATAGCTGTGTTAATCATATGCAAGAGCTGAATACATTCCTTTCTTCCTTTTCTGTGTACACCAAAATTGAACAAATTTTTCCCCCACTGTATAGAAAATCCTCTGCAGCTTCAGAATTGATTAGATAGTTTACAAAATGTACCACGCTACTTCAAAGCAAAAAAGATAAATTATACCAAGCCTCAGCTCACCTGACTTTGCTATATCAGATTGTACAGGTAATAAAACCGAGGGTGAAAAGCTGTATGTAAATGTTTTGATAACGTTATTCCCTACTATTCAAGAAGAGTTAGGCAGCTGCCTCATCACAAGTCAGTGAGCACTGGATGTGTCCCTATGTAAAATTAAATTAATGTATGTGGTTACCCTAGCAGCTGTCCCTGCTTCTGCTGAAGTCCATAAGGAAACTTCTGCCAATATCTGTGGAAACAGGCTCAAGCCTGTATTATCCCTTATAGTAATTGTTATTCACAGTCATGATTAAATTGTCACTTTAAAAAGGAGGGAGAGAACAAAGCACAGAAATAATTGTTTTAAATGGAAAAATGCTGATCTTATATTCTGAAATGTGCATACACCGCTGATGAAATTTTGCAACTAGCTGATGCTAATTAGTTGCAGTGAAATAAAAATTATTGCCTGAATATAGATATATTTTCTTAAGACCACATAGTTAATTTAACTACATCTATACTGCACAGGCACAACACCTGAAAAAAAAAAAAATCTATATAAGTATTATTCAAATAGTTAATCTCAGAAAGTGTTTTGGTAATGCCTGCTTCTGTAACAATATTCCTGCACTGGTTGACTCAGTCTTTCAAGGAAATCTTTTCTTCCTCAGTCAAGCCACTAACTCTGATAGGTCAGATCAGCTTTAGTTCCTCTCTTGTGCAGCTAGCAAGGGAGGCAGAAGGGTCCTAGTCCTGACGATGAAACAGCTGCGTGCAATGTCCACTTTTCTTTCTAAATAGGCTTTTATAGGAAAAAAAAAGTAATAAAGAGAACATTTTTTACTGTTTAATGACCTATAACTCAAAAAGTTGTTGAAATTATTATGATGACAAATTTTTCAGAAAGATTTCCTTCCAGGCTTGCAAAACTATGTTTTTGACTTTGGTACCTTAAAAACGTCAGTTTTGGATGGAAATTATTACAATTATTTTATTTTTCTGGAGCATATAATAGAGATATGCCTTTCTGGAATGAAGAAAACAACAGCACAGAAACTACTTCAATAAGGCCCTAAAATCTAAATGTTACAATGTATAAAAATAATTCCATTCAGGTATTAGCCAAAAGTTAAAAATATTTTTGTTTCTGTGATAAACATTAGTTTTTCATGAGCTTCTTAAAATTATTCTGTAACGTGTACTCTGTGATTTCTGTGCTTTAGAGCAGAAAATTTTGGATCAAATTATAGGTACCTTATCTAGAAAGCCTGTAATCTATTATTTTCTTGCTCAGGCTATATCCTCAGGTAATTGACCTGCAACTCCACACATGCTGTCTTCAAAGAAATATAAACTTTCTTCTTGAATTTCATTTGCTGACAGATCAGATATTTGGAAGCCAGTTGAGATTCATGGATCTATGCAAGTCTATTTGAGCTGAGTAGCAGACCATAATCCACCATCCCTCAGTTTATCTGAAAGTAAAAGACTTCTTTTCACACACCAGCTAAGTCTGCTAAGTGACAACAGTGTATTTATCCAGCACGTCATTTACAAAACCCAAATGCTTAAAATTGAGGAAATGAAATGTTAAGGATGTCATAAATCTTAGTGCTCTGAAGGAGTCTGAACCAACTCTTGCTTAAATCCACATGAGTCTTTCCACTTATTTCAGTCAGAGCTGGACTTATTCCATAATAAACAAGTATTTTGTCAAATGTATGGCCAGATATGCCACTAAGGGATGCTGATCTGTGCATATGGACAGCCTAATATGACAGGCGCAGTAGCAAGACGGTGTTGTGTTCTAGACATTTGGTGTAAATACAAACTCCATGGAGAGCTCAGGAAAAATTGCTGTAGTCAAAAAGCACCATTTCCCAAGAGTGGGGATCAGCTATCTTTTTCTTCTCTGATTTATAGTATTGCACCACTTATTCAGATCAAAGAATCTGAAACACAAGGGGAAAAGTCTGGCACTTGTTTCTTCTCACTCACCTAGAATCCTTATTATCAAAGGTATGAATGGTCTATCACTTTTCACTACTTGTAATCTATGTATTTCATAACCCTCCAATGAAATAAAGGTTTTCTTCAAGAATTTGAATAAATGCACAACTATGTAGTAAAAAATTGTAGCATAGTATGTACAAGAGTAGTTCATCTTTCTCATTTGTTGAGTACTCAGTTAATTTTAAACCCATAGCATCTCTTAATAGCTTTATGTGAAGCATTCTTATTCAAAATTAGCAATAATGAAGCTAATGCTCTCTCTACAAAACTTGCTAGCACACACTAACTTTGAGCATCTTACAGTAACTAACCTTAACATAATAACCTTGATATTTTAAATGTAGGTAAAAGCCTTATTCATTCTATTGCATGGCAAACTCTTGGTAACAATATGATTAAGAAAAAACAACTTGACGGGTTCTGACCATACCTCTTCTGAAGGAGCATAATTACTTTGCATTTATTTTTTTTCTTAAGGACTGTTTTTTAAGATGTCATTAACCTTTCTAAATTCAAATAATGAAGACATGACTAAAATAGAGTGGAAAAACTGGATCAGGACTAAGTTTAACAGTTATAAGATTGTTTTGTACACATAGACTGGATATCTAGTCGCAAAAGCTCTTTAAGGAAAAGAAGCAGTGGGAGAAGCCCCCATAGAAACATCATTAAAATGCAGCTGGTCCAAACCTCTGGACTTGTCAAAAAGTATGTCAAAGAAACTTTTATTAGGCAGTGACAAAATTAGCCCACCATAATTCAAATTACACAGATCTAAAGGACCCATTTCTTCTGTATCAAACTCACATTCCTAAAATGTATTTTTTTCTTCTAGGTAAACTGCTTGGAGGTTCAGTAGACTCAGTTTCCATGCCTTTTCTTGAAGTAAAAGCTAGCAATTAGGACAGAAAATTATAGAATAAGATATTCTCCAGAAACGCTTGCATAGTAGTATAATCAAATGATAATAGGAATGATATTTTACAGGAGCACTCCAACTGATTTTATTTATCCAGACAACAGAGGTGGCTTAAGGCTATGATCTTCAACAATGAAACTGATATATCTAGGAGAATAACAGATACTATCACAATATGCTGAAGAATTCTTGTTTTTCTCATGCAGATGATAAAGATGTTAGATATATCTTATGTCACAGGAAATCTGGTAACTTCCTTAAGAAATAAAATAAATTCAGTCCCTGAACTACTTACATTCTTATTATAGCTTTGATAGAACTAGTGAGAAAAAGAGAAGGTGATGCAATATATATGTTCATTGTATTTCCAACCTGCTTACCTCCCACCCAGTTTGTGGTTTAATATATTCAACATATTAGCTCTGGCTCAGCTCTACAGGCTGCATCTGGCTCCTTAAATCCATACACAACATATACTGTACTGTATGTCAAGCCTGATCCAGAGCATGATATGTTTTTACATATTTGAACCCAAACTAAAATCTTGAAGCACTCACTGGACATGGAGCCAGACTTTTGGCGCATTGGGTTGGCTTGCTTTTATCATGAATTTTAATGGTGAAAAAATTGCATCTGTTCCTAACTGCCTTTCAGCTGTTAGTCACTGCTGCATAGCTGATACCAGAAACAGATGGGGAAGAGGAGAGATACTCTTTTTGTAATCAGTCAACTCAGCTGGGACAACAGTTTGAGGAATATATGGCAATGCTTCTCTATGATTGACCTCAATCCCAATCTCAACATCCCATGAAGAGTATCTGAGATGGCTCTGGTTGGTTGCACAGTGCTGCACTTGAGCTGATAAGCCTCAGGGGAGATGGCACAGTTTTGCATGGAGTTAGTCCTTTTGTAGCAATTTCTGTATATATGGAGCAATTAATCTTCAATCCAGATAAACCATCCACACTGACTTGGGCATGTCCATAACTGAGAGGATCTAGACATGCACGTTCACATGTACAGTAGGCAAGATAGTTAGCATTAATTATATTTAGGTTTTCCTGAATTTTTACCAGATCTGATTTAGTTTTTCAGATATTGTGATGGATGACACTCATTCCACTTGTAAAGTCTGTTATGTTCAAAGGCAGCACCTAGGAAGTGGACAGGAAAGTTGTATGTTGAATTTTTCAGATATTGTACTCTATAACACTGGGGGATAGAACCTTCTGAACGGAAATGAGGGATTAGCCCTGGGCTGAGAGCAAATGAGCATAGAAAATTACTTTGGGTAAAGAAATTTCCAAAGCTTGCTATCATACAAGGTGGCAAAACAAAAGATTGATGATTATATATTCACAACTTCAATACAAAAATTTTTTCTTTAAGCCTAAAGAAAACTTTGGAATTTTTTTAACTTAAAACATAGCCCAGTGTGTGGTTAGCCTCAGATGTAATAAGAGTGTGTCCTTGATTTATCATACTCAACCTGGTGGTTGAGTATGGAAGCCTTATCCTTCAGGCTCTTTTAAGCAACCTCCTTTTCAGCCAATCACTTCTCAAACAAGCACAGATGCATGGGATTTGCTGTGCTAAATGCAGCACCTTAAAAACTTCAAGGGCTTTCCATAGGGGTAGGCCACAGGTTTCTCAGGGTAATTTTAGACTGAGGCTCTCATAATGTTCATGTAAGCTGTTGTCTTAATTTAAAATAATTCATAGGATGTATTTTGTTTGATCATACAGGTAACTGATGAAAATGTTTGATAAAAGTGGGGCCCAGTATCAATATCAATGTACCCTGCTGATAATCCACCTGTGCTCGTATTATTTTACTTGATGTATGTATTACATTTGATGAAATTATTATTGGTTTACCTTTGAGGATTTTGAATAATTTTTTGTAGGCATGCTATTATTAGTTTATAGATTGTAAGTGTTGGTTAAGGACTTTTTTTGTTGTTTTGTATTTTGTTGTGTTTGGCTGGTTTTTTGTTTTAATTAATTTATTTGTTATCTATTTGTTATCCATTTATATTCAAAGATTTATTATTGCCGAAGACATTTTATTATCTTCTCTTTCAGCTGGAAAGTAATTTCTTCTACAATCATAAGCTCTTTCTTTGCTCCCTGACTTGACCAATGTGTTTAAATGACTCTGTGGTCTTTAGGACTCAGACACCCTTGGGAAGAACATCGTCAGCTTCTGTGTTCCTCACTGTTACTCTGTCTGTCTAAACTTGAACTATATCTTTGAGAGGAAGAGTTGGCCATTTGGTCTGAGGTTCCTTTTCACTAGAGGACTTACAGGTATGTCATAAGCTTAAAAATGGTATTATGCATCTTAGTAATTATTTGGGCTTCCTACTTCCTGGTAAAATAACTTAAATTTTCATGAAAACCATGAAATTCCCCTAACTGGTAACTCAGACAAATCAAGACGGTCTGGAAAAGTCAGACTGGATTCTTTATCTTCCATCACTATTACCTATGAGGGCTTTGACACTTAAACAAGGCCTTCTTGAATGCTGATGCTCACTTGTAATTTGGTGCATTTCACAATTACACTGTTAAGCTATTTATCCATTTCCTAGAGTACTATTGTCTCTGCTGCCCTAAAAAGTACTTAAATTAAAGTTTGAACAATGTATGCACATATTGGGAATTATAAACCTATTTCTTAAAAATTTCTTTTCAAAGTACAGTAACATTTCAAGGTATGGCTTTATTTGTCCTGTGACCTTTTCCCAAAAATAAAGCTTTGGATTGACGCTTTGTTCAAAGGGTTTGTATTTGAGTTGTATGTTATGTAAATGATTATAAAGTACCTGGGAATTTTTAAATGGGAGTTTCTGTTTACTAGCTTTACTTTTGGATAATAGGTCATATTGGCCTTTGCTGTAAATTCACGATATCTTATGTTTTGGTACAGTCGTCTGATTGTTTTATGCAATTTCCTTAAGTTTTGGCTTAGAGTAGCAGTTTGCCTAAAAACTGAATAGATTTTGGTAGCTTCTACTGTGTCACAGTTATGTACACATTATTCATACACAATATGAAAGCAGACTGATAACTTTTATGCTGTTCTTTTCCATGCAGCAGGAAAAGAACATTTACATTTAGTTTAGGGAAACTACTACTGTATCCTAGACCATAAGCAATTTTCCCCAATTTGTTCAGTGATTATCCTTAAATTTTGTATAAGATGAGGAAGGGAGTACTTTATCCACAGTATGATTCTTATATGTAGTGAAATATCAAGTAATTTTCTGTGGGATTACTGAGTTAGCCCCTTGATGTCAGGAAAACTTTTTTGTTTTAGTATTTTTCATTTGGTTTCCTACTCCTTTATGTTTTCAATTTTGAGCTAATTACTTATTTCAAGTCTTCAGAGGTTTGGAGGAGCAAACATTCTTTCACTATTTTGCTTGGGAAATTTTCCCCTTGTGACAGATTTATTATGTTCTTTGGATGGTAGAGCATTTACTTGCTTAATGCAAATTCCCTTTCTTTTACCTGGCACCTGTTTACTGGGTGGCAAATACTTTCTTTGATAATAAATTCAAATTTGCAATGAAGACCTCCAGAGCCAAAACTATATAAAAGGATATGAGACAGATTACAGCCCAAACTATACTATTTTTTTAAGACTGTCATGCACATGCAGTGCTACTGACAAACACAGCTGAGTGCTCTACTTTTGTTTCCCTGTCTAGTGATCACAAGAAGAAAATCTGTTGTTTCACAAAGATCTTCTTCTTTTGCTTACTATCATGAATAATATTCTTCACCAAAGAAAAATTTTGACCTTAAGAAATGACAAGGGATTAATACTGATTCTTGTTCTATATGTGTCCTTAGCAGGAACCTTTGTTTTGATATACAGTGTGGTGTGATTAGTAGACAGAAAGAGACTTGAGGTTCCCCTACTGGAGTTAAGCTTTGAAAAGATAATTCCTGAAGATTTAATATGGCTGCCTTCTATTTGTACTACAGAGAAACCCAATGTAATTTCAATATATATTGTAGAATATGGCTGTGATTTTTGAAGGAATGTTTACATGTGAAGGACATGACTTCTTTATTAAGGGTGTAATAGGATTGCTTGATTAAAATGTAGGTATGTGATTTTATGTTTAATTGAAAAGTAATTCTTGTGAAGATACTTCCAACATTTTTAGATCCATTAACTCCTATGCCTGTGAGAAGTTAAAAGAAGAAAAAACAAAATAAAACAAAACCCCTACATGTCTTACCTGGATGAGATTATGTGGTTTTGACTTTTAGAATAAAAAAGGAAATAGGACTGTGGATCAAACAATAGCTCACTAAGAATTCATTGCAATGCATTGCAATTTCAATGTCCTTCAAGGAGGGGTAGTCCACTTCTAGGACTATACGAGAAGTGAATGGCAAATAGTGCAAAAAACACCCCCTCTATTCAATACAATGTTTATGGACTGTACTTGGATACACATGCTTTCTGATTACACATTTTTAAAAAGAGATGTTAAATAGTATGGGTATTATCTAGGTTTTTCCTACCTATTCACATTTTTATGGATTGGGAGAGGCAAAATAATATGCATTAGTGATAAAATTGCAGAGCTGTTTAAAATTATAATGCACTTTGGGAAGAGGAGATACTTGTTACTAAGAACCTGATTTGCATTTTTGGTTCCACGTAATCAATCTTCCACTCATTTGCTTCAGTCTTCATTAAACGAATATAGTCTTATAGCACTGGTGTTAGACAGAGCTGAGAACCAATTGCACAGATAACAGAAATTGTGACTGTTTCTTCCAGTGTGAGTTCTAGTCCATAATTTTATGCGTGAGGATGTTGGTGGCTAGTTAATGTTAATTAGCCTAGCTGTTTAATCGATTGGATCTTCTCTGAGACTCCTGCCTCACCTGTAGATCTGTAACTATAGAAAAGTGCAACACATGTTGACATCAGGGACTTAGTTTTCACACCTTTGAGGACCAAGGACTGCTTTAAAGAGAAGGGATCTATCTGACCAAGTGAGGTGAAAGTGTCTTTGCCAATAGGCTGGCCCACCTAGTGAAGAGAGTTTTAAATTGGGAATGAGAGATATGATGATGTCCAATTAAGTAAAAAAGTGGTGAACGGGATTGGCAATCAAAGGGTGCAAGTGTGGACAAGAGAGACCTCTTAATCAAAAAAACAGCACTGAAAAGTGGGCCGTCCCAAGTGTTATGCACAAAGGAAATGTTCTTGCACTTTTCTCAGGAAATCAGAATGAATGGAGCCCATCTGAAGTGCCTGTACACTACTGCACGCCCTTCACACGAGCAAGCAACTGAGATGCATGAAGTTCTGCCTGTGGAAGTGTGATCAGGATTAGCCAGCAGAACAGATTCAGTGAAAGCTGTCTGCCAGCAGCTGCCGGATCAGGAAGAAGTAGATGAGGCCTTCTTCAGACAACTGGAGAAAGTCTCACATCCACAAGTCCAGGTCCTCATGGAGACCTTTAACCACCCTAAGAACTGCTGGAGCATTCCCAGAACACAAGCAATTCAGGTCTTCTACATGCTGGAGGCCAGCTGGCCAAAAGCAGCTTCGCAGAAAAGGATTTGGGTGTTTTGGAGAGGAAGAAGTAGATCACAAGCCAGGAATGGCAGTATGTCTTTTTGCAAGAGGGGTCTAACAGCATCCTGGAGTCTACAAGAAAGAGACTTGACAGCTGCGTAAGGTAGATGATCCTTCCACTTTAACCACATCTGGGGAGCTGTGCCCAGTGCTGGGCTCCTTGTGATGGGAGAGATGCGGACATCCTGGACCAAGTTCAGAAAAGGCCATGGGTATGATTAAGGGCTTGGACCATCTGTCATATAAGGAGAGGATGAGAGGGCTGAAACTGCACAGTGTGGAAGAGAATAAGCTCAGGGAACCTTATCAGTGTGTATAAATACACCACAGGATGAAAACAGAGTATAGGGTCAAATACTCCTCAGTGAATAGACTGAAGGCAATGGGCACAAAATAAAGAACAAAAAAAAAATCCTTTAAATGGAGAAAAATACCTTTTTTCACTGTAATGATTATCAAACACTGGAGCAATTTGCCCAGAAAGGTTGTGGAGTTTCCGTCTGTGGCGACGTTAGAAACCTGACTGGGCACGTTCCCAGGCTAACTGGTCTAGATGACCATTCTTGAGCAGAGGCACTAGATAATTTCCAGAGGTATCATCCACTGTTTAGCAACTTTATGAAGCTAATTCTTTGCAGAAAATGCAACAATATATCTTGGGATTGTTTATTTTGCAAGATCATAATCTGAGATAAACTTGCTAAAAATTATTCTTGATTTCCCAGAAAAAAAACCCCAACAAACCTGCTCATAATGAAAAGATTAAATGGTATATAAAATCTTTATTGAAAAGTTGTGAAACCATAAACTGAAATATGTAAATACATAAATAAAAATATAGTTGCAGCTATGCAGTAAATATTATCAGGCTTTAGTGTATTTTCACCAAAACATCATGTGGGTTACCATGAATTACTTAAGACTGTGTCTCAAGATATAAATAAGGCAGGGATCTAACTTTGTTTCACAACTAAAACATTTCCCATTCCTAGGAGACTGTGTGCAGAGATTAAGCACCTGCATAATTTAAAGGAGGAGAGGTAGTTCCATTAGCTTATATAGGTTACTTAATTAAAGTCACATCTAGGCATGTTTATAAACTAAAACTTGTTCCAAATCACAAATACATCACCTTCAACTTTATGCCTTGCTGTATAAAATTACTATTTTTTGCCTCCTGTCACAAAATTTCTTGTTGCTAATTCTTTAAAAATTCAGTTCTACACTTTTTAATAAATCATTCCAAATACTTTTTTCTTAAAATATACATACCAATTTTAAATACAATAAATCTGATTTCAGTAAGGTAAGCTGTTATAAAAATCCAGTCTCAGTTGATTATTTCCCTTCCCTGCTTGTGCTCTAGAAGAAAATCCTGTGTGGAAATTACAGCTCTGTAGAGCTCAACATTGCAGTAAAGAGTGTAATTCTTTATATGTAAAAGGAAATCACAGACTAATGGTGTAAACTTACACAGTTTTAATATGCTTCATTGACAACAATATTTTTTTCCCTATAAGCTAATTTAAATTTCTACAAACATCATGTATAGTTTTACATCCTTTTTCGTTCAAATCTAGCAGTTAATTAAGGCTAGCAGAGAATTTTAGCTTAAGTAGTAGAATTTAATCTATTAGTAACACCCTACAGTGAATAACTAAAACAGATACAATTTAGAAAAATAAGAATAAAATACAGATAGTCCAAGATATCTTGGGTTCTATAAATAAAAACTAAAGAAGAAAAAACTCCATTAAAAATATTGTGGGTGACATTCATGTCCTGACTTTTTTCATTAAGCCAGTTGACTGTAAAAGTACCTACATACATATATTTTTATATGGGTATGTTTATATGTGTGTGTATTTCCTTTAAATTAGTCAAAACATCTTTGCCTGAAAAAAAAAGATGGGAAAAAAGTTCTCTTTTTATGTTTCTCTTGCACTGCAGTCATATTTATGCAGTATTTCCCTCCTGAAAACTACCCAAGACAGTTTTGAAACTAAACCTCTGACTTGTACTAAATAACGTTATTTTTTTCTCAAGCAAACTGGCCTCCTATTTGTGGCCTTCAAGGTAAAATTTGCTATTCTGAATGCATATACATAGCTACTTAGTCATTGCCATGTGTGAAACTTTGTCATATCTGTGTTTCACTGTTCTTTAGTTCAAATCTTTAAAAATGTGTATTAAGTGAGGAAAGTTTGCTTTGTTTACTGCTGTCTTTCCTTGGAGCCAGCAGTTGTGAAACCCTGCTTTGCTCTTTACAGTGAACCTTGCCAAAAATGTTAGTCTGCAATAGTGCCAGGGCTTTCACAGCTGATGGACTGAAAATCTGTTTTCCTACTAAAACAGAAATAATCACAAATGGTGAATCCTGAGGCTTTAAAACTGATACTACAACTTCATTGCAAGGATCAAAGCAGCCTTGCTTTGTAAATTTGATTAAGTTGCATTTCACAGGAAATGTTTGTAAATAAAATATGTTTTGAAAAAATATGTGGGTGGAATACGTAAAGTCACCTACCTCTTTCTTCAAATTCTTTGTGCAGGTGGCCATTGGGACGGAAAGGAGATGGGTTTCTCAACCATTTAAGCCCAATGCCCAGCAAAAGTTCTTAGGTAACAACAGCTTGCCCAACAGGAATGCTATAAGGATAGTTTGCTTTGCACCAGCTAAGTGTTGCACCAACAAACACTGAACCTCATGTGCTTCTAGCATCCTTACGGAGATAGATGAGATTCCTGGAAAACTTATGTCTAGCAGTAGGTATTACCATATGGCTCAGAGTGAAGTGCAAGAATTCAGTAATGCAGTGATGGAATATTCTGCTCATATGAGAAGTTTTCTCTGAGCATTTTCAAGAGAATGGTCTTGGTATGAGTTCCTATGAGTTCTGCTAAATAATTTATTTTAGTGGCATCATCTGGGATAGGCTTCATAAATTACATGAAGCGAAAAATAAGGTAAAAAATCCTTAACAGAAAGATATTACATCTGTAAATGATGGCACCTAGAAAAAAAAAAAGGAGGTTTCCTGAAGGAAAAATAATGCTTTTATATGTAACAGAGGAAATGAAGAGAGGTGCTGTGTAAAAGAAATAAACAATACAGAAATGTTCTTTTGTCTGTTTTAAGTGTGAAAGAGGAAAAATTCTAAGAGAAGAATAGCATAGTGACATGAGTGATAATGAGTGTCATTATTTTGTGTTTAACTATTAAAATATTTATATAACTTATTAGTTATGAGCATACTTTTAAAGAAAGAAATGCATTTTGATGTGGAGCTTCTGAATAAAGCTGAAGAGTTTGTTTATTTTAACAAGCATTTATATAGAAAAACTGCTAAAGACCTTAAGAAGACAATTAGTTGATGATTTAACTCATTGCTCTCTTAAGTGGCTCTTATTTGACTTGTCTCTTCTGATATAGTTCTCTGAATTTTATCAGACTTGTTATCATTAAAATTCTGGAAACTGTAGATAAAAATGTTTTTGAGTAATTAAATTTTATGCATAGCATTTTAAAATAATAACCTTTTAAAAGGAATCTTTTTAATTCAAATGTGCTCCAGCTCTTCAATTAGTAAATTACTACTATCCAAAGTGCAACATTGGCACAAAAGTACAATAGAAAAAAGTCATCTATTTTTCTGGATCGACTGGAGAATTTGGAAATGCCTTTCTTCACTATTGAACCCTTAGATATTGTTCCCTTGTTTATGATGTTTAGCTATCCAGCCCCAATTCATATTAATAGGAAAGTAATAGGATTAATTTGTTACTGTTATAAGCTACCTCAGAAAATTTACACCAATGGGGAAAATTAAGCAGGAGAAATTAATTCTGTCACTTACTACCTTCATGAGCAAAAATCCGGAAAGGATCACAATGTAGAAGATAACTGTACACTTCAGGAGAAAGAGGAACTCCAGCAAAGTACTCAGGTTGCTGTCAAATGTCACATAAACTTTAATTAATCTCACATAATCTAACCATTTAAATTAGACACCTGAGGTAGGAATAATTTCAGTGTAGGAGTACTCCTACGCTTCCCCTGTAGTCAATGAAAAAAGAAAGGCCTCACTGAAACATGACTCAGGTTTCAGATAAGATGACTCATTGTGAAGTCATGTATTTCACTTTTTGTTAACTATTTAAGAAGCACCAGTGTTGTAAATTTGCTGTCTAAATGTAGATGAGAGAAATCACTTACCTAAGTACCTAGTCAGTCAATGAAAAGAGCTGAGCCTCTCCACAGGATGATTCCTTCTACCCTGGGAAAGATTTCTGAGGCGCACTCTAGAAGTGCTTAACTCTCTGCAGTTGTACAGTGGAGGCCTAGATGATTAGTTCAGGCTCCAGTAATACTATGCTTTGAACAGCTAGAGTTAGGTGAGCCTAATCTTTTCCTTAGACTAGTTTCTTACCCGAGTACTTTACTGAGAAAACTGAAGCTAAGGAGAACGAACCTCGCATACAATGCAAGTGCTAGAGTGCCGTTACTTTGTTGGAAGAGGTTTGCCTTGGTTTAAGAGAGCCATCCACAAGGGCTGATGAGTTTCTGAGGGTCATGCTTATTCTTGCATTTTTTCAAATATTTGAGTACGTCCATAATACCACAAAAGTGCAAACCTAAAAACTAGGCTCTTCAAAGTGTTTAGGCCTCTGAAAATGTAGCTACTTGTAAGAGACATCCTTAATCACCTCTCCACTGCTTTAAAGTCTTAATGACCTTTCAAAGTGTGGTTCCATGTGGCCAGCTGATGCCCTTACATCTTCTTCCTCTACTAATTTCTTTAACTTTATAGCTTTTGAATCAAAATTGAGTTATAACAGAGTTATGCTGACAGAAATAAATCAGACAATTGAGAAAGAAAATCTCCCCTTTGAGAAATTCTAGAATATCTTTTAATTGTTTCTTCACTGGAGGCAATCTTCTTTCCCCTTCTCAGGCAAACAACATACATATCCTCCTAACACAGCACTGTGACAGGTGTAGGGCTTCAATGTTGTCAGTTATAATCCTTTATATGTCACACCTTCAATCATGCAATGGGCCATGCATTTTAAACAGAAGTCTGTTTTCTAGTCTGTGGCAACAGAGTGCCAGGACATACACTGTACAACCATATGGGTGTCTCTTTGCAGGACATATGTTGTACATCCTTAGGCACTAAAGCAATTAACAAGCAACTGTAAAGTAAATGTGATCTCCTCTGAAAAGCTCCAGAGCAGCTTTCAGTTTTTACAATTATATTGCTAATTTATGCCATGAAGAGATTCAGAACGTCAGAGACAGGTACAGAGATCACAAATGAAAGCAACACTAAGAGACAAATACAGGTTTATTTTCAGCAACAATTATAGTATTTTTCATGTTAGTAAAGCATTATGAAACTGAAAATGTTCAAAAAAGTAGTAACATTCACAGGATAACTCAACATAAGAATATAAAGACACAGTAGATGAAAAAGTTTAATATTTTTATGACAAAGCAGAATGCAATCATTATGATCAATGGCATATTTCTCTTGTTGGCCAGTGTTTATACAGAACATCATGGAAGAAAACTATTTTTATTTCGCATGTTCTACTGCTTCTGTGAAATCTAGTGGTCACGAAACCACACAGCTCAGCAGAGGCACGGCTGCTGGGCTGCTCCATGTGCCCAGCTCTGGTCAATAGTGGCCTGCTTTGCAGTTGACTCACGAGCTCACAGATGCAAATGGTTCTTCCTGGTAGCTGACCCTGGACCAGTCTCTCCAGTACCTGGCTTGGACCTCCTACTTCCTCCAGAAGCCAGCTCTCAAACTCTCTCATCTCTCCAGTGTCCAGCTCTCAGAACTTCCTGTGACTAACAGTGCTGGTGAATAATTATGTGCTATAAAAAATTAGTTGTCACTGATTTCTAATCTGACAACTTTAACTTCAGTGGAATATGCTCTTTTCTTTTGCTAGAAGCGAAGTTCCCAGTATGCCTTTTTTTCAAACTATTCATTATTTTCCTCCTATTTTATTACAAATTTTTCATGCATTATTTTCTGTGTAGGCAGTCTTTTCACCATAGTTCATGTACATTTTTTCATACTCTTAATCACTACTGTTAGCTTTCTCTTAATGTTTTCTAACGTATAGTTAGGAAGCATGTGATCAAATATTCTCATATAAGCCAACATAGCATCTCACAAGCAACTGAGCAGAAAAAACATAAAAAAATTAGAAGTGTATCATTTCACCTCTAGGAAAAGCATGGTATAGTAATCAGATAATTTGAAAGATGAAAAATAAAATTCAGTGACCAATATTGCCTCTTGGTGATAAGGTAGATGTTATTCATTGATTTTCTCCACCTGTTGCAGGGACAGAAAATGCCAGTATTCAGGGCTGTGAGAAGCCTTTCATACCCAAGATGCGCAGAGTACAAAAGGTTAATGACAGGAAAGATGAGTGAAATAGGTGCTTTTCTTTTATGTGTTTGAAGCTAAAAACCCCAAGGAACAGACTTGCTACACTCACTAGCTTTGCTCGTTCTGATGCTGGATTTTTTTTCTGGAAAAAAACTTTTGTCTTTAAGACTTCAAATTTGTCTACCTCAAACGCAGTATATACACAAAGTGTTGAAAGTCACTCCTAATGTTAGCTACCGTGGCAGCAGAACAACATAGATTAGGAACAGTTTATAACTTCCAATTAAAAAAACCTTTTCTTCTACAGATCCTTTTGTGCTTTGAGAAAAACCTCCTTTGTCGTGCTCTGAGGCTTTGCTCCCTGTGACATCCCTGGTAACACAGAACACTGACAAGTTTTCACGTTTTATTGTCTGTGAGTGTGTAATCATGGCATCTGAAGGTCCCTGTCAGTAGGTTCACACCTCTGGGTGCCCAAACACAATGATCAGATGAATGGTACTTGGAAAACTAAGCTACTAATGACTGCATTAAGAGAGGCCTCACTTTATAAGCTTTGCTTTCTGAAATGTTTGTTTTTCTGGACTTTTCAGATGTAGCCTAGAAATAACTTTGATTCTAACTGTGTATAATTCATTTATAACTGCACAACAAAAATGCTTAGCTTCCTCACTTTTTCGAGCCATCTTATGCTATTTAAAGAAAATATTTCTATGTATGAGGAAAAAGTATTTACTCCAAAATTAAAAACATGTCTCCACATGGGTGTTCCAGGGTTCTTGTGGGCTGCCAGTTTTAGAAATATTTTGGCTGAAAATTGTGCTGTAGCCTTCATGAGGTTTTTAAATTATTAAAATACTTTAGCATTTTTCATGTTTTAGTATTTCTTTTTACACATAATTTTTCATTTAATTTTATTTTACTTTATGGCTTTAATGTAGCTTCTTACAAAGTTTCCATTTAAAAGAAAGATTTAGAGTGTGAAAAATTTACTACTACAAAACTCTTTTATAGATTTCTATGTAGTGAAATATCTGAAATGCACATGAATTTCAACAGCTAGAAATTAAGCTAAGTACTCTGAAGAAATCCTATTTCCATGAAAGACAACAAGAGTTTTACCACTGGCTTCAATAAGGCCAAGAACTGACTACATCCTTCTATGTTACAATCCTGAAACACTCCTGTTAAGCCAAAAGATAAGAACTACACTTAAGTATGGGAAATGGAAGTATGTTGCATAATATTCATTCAATCTTGTGTAATCTTTATTAAATGAGGAAGAAAAATGAACCTAAGTACTTGCTTAGATGGTTTGCTGACTTCAGTTAGTTTGAAATGGGCAGTATGAAGTATAACTGGAACAGGCAAGAGGGAGCTAATGGACAAGAGCAGTCTTTTCTATGTGTTTCCTAAAACTGTGTAACACTTGGCTCAGCTCCTCTTTCATGTTAGTCAGTTCCTGAGCTGAGCAATGAATTCTTATGCTTTTTTTCTTCTGGAGAATCTATTAAAAAAAAATTTGTCCATCTCCTCTTCCAGCTACATCTTTGGTCTCTCTTCCTTATCTTCTTCTAGTATTTAATTACTGTTAGTTTTCTGTCCTTCTAATGTCACTCCTTACTTATCAGTCCTGAGAGCTGAGAATTTAATGTCATTGTTTTTGAAGCTACAGGGAAAATGCATAATTTATATTTATAAGCGAAGAGAATGATCTGTTTTACACTACATATCCTCTTTCACCTGAAGTCTGATTATTTACTTCTGTTCAGTAATTTGATGCCCCTTTGCCTCCTTAGCTGTAGCGACAGTGGTCTGCCAGGACAGCTTGTAAAAGCAAAACATGAGTGGATGAAAAGAGAATGAGGTATGTCACTTTTCCATAGGAATGAGATTTAGATGGATTCCGTGATAACTAGATGAAGAGCATGTTGGTTGGTTGGTTGGTTTGGTTTTGGTTTTCTTGTTTTGTTTTGTTTTCTTGTTTGTTTTTGTTTGTTTGTTGGGGGGATTGTCAGGTTTGTTTTGGTTTGGTTTTTTGGGAAGATGGGGGGGAATAAGACAGGATGTCTTTTGAAAAACTTTGGAATTCATGATTTGAAGAGTCATCTTGAATTTCAGTCTTGGAGTTGTCCTTATCAGAGCCATGCCAAGAATATATATCCTCTGTCTGAATCTGGATGGGAATCAGATATGATAAATCATTGAAAACATGGTGGGGGGGAGGGTAGCTCTTTGACAGCACTGAATTGCTGGATATCTTGTCCACTACAATTCTGAATCTCTAAATGGAAAGCAGGGCTGATGTGTTGTGTGGGACTGTAATGAAATGCAGACAATGTGGAGCACAAGTTGTATCATAATGACTAAAGCCTCAGGTCATAGGCACCTCAGGGTGGGCACCAAAAATGTAGCGAAAACTTCAGATCTTAATTTCTTAGTGCATAAAGAATGATGATTAAATAAAATCTTCTCATGTAGCTGATGTAAATATTTAAGAACCGCGTTAGATCTTAGGGTGACAAACAACACGCAAAAGCTCAGGACAAAACTCACCATTTTGTTTTCAGAGTGTACACACAAAAACAACATAGAGACTGAGAAAAACCACTGACCACACAACAAACAACATGGGAAAAGAAAAATACTGTTACTGGCTTAATACCACTGATCTTGAGTACTGAAATAAGCGGAATCCTGAGGAGAATATCTTTGCTTTCTTTATCGCAATTCATATACTTTAAAGACTGAAGAAACATAGGCACCGGAGATTTTGCCTATGCTTCAAACAAACAAACAAACAAAAATTTGATGATTCAGAATCTACTGATTGCAAGTATGGGTTTTTTTCAGCTGTTAACATCTATACTGGTCATCTATAATTCATGGGTTCCACTTAGGATTTCTGGACTGGATAGAATATCAGAGTATTGCATTCAATTTACTACAAAGTCTTGAATATTTTGTTCTACCTTCTGCTAGCTACTGACAGTGATTTTTTTCTGTTCAGAAAAGCTTCTCTTTAAATCAACACTCCTGTACAATAATATTGGCCCAATGAGAGAATTTAATAATACAAGAAACCAGCATGTTTAAATACATAAACCCCACAGTAGGATAGAGAAACCACAACAGCTCAGCAAGCCCCTGCAAGAGCAGCAGTTACTGCACTGAGAGGAAGATCAAGGTGAAGACTGACATATAAATGCAGCATTTATTAGCTTGAGGAAATTATTTAGTGCAGCTGAGGCTGCAAAATGAGAGTGAGAGGTGGTAAAATGGAGTTTCCAGGCTAAAATAAACCAGGACTCTTAGCAGTTTGAAAACATTTTCTCAACTCTGTCTTACTCTTGTTCTAATAAGCTACATCCTGATCAAAGGAATGATTTGTTATGTAGATGCTAAAAGATTAGTACTGGGGAAGTCAGCATTCATAGAGATGGTTAAAAACGGTGTTAAGGAGCAAATACTTTACAGTGTTTAATTTGCTGTATATACACAGTAAAAAATGTCTTGTTTTTCATACAACTTTCTTCCTGCTTCAAATGTAGATGTGAACTTCTTTTCATTCCTCAACATGGTGTTAATAGAGAGCCAAGAATTTCTCTGATGTGGCAAAAAGTATGCTGCACTGACAATAGGAATTTCTTTGCAAACAAGCTGTATGGTTAAGCTGCACTTGGTTTCGATTGTAAAGTTTTATACACTTATCAAGAGAAAACTGAAGTATTTCTTTCCAAGTTGTTGAACTCCTCTTTTGTACGTTACATGAAGTTATGTATATTTATGATTCTGTGGATGTTAGCAGGAGAGCCAAAAGAGGAGCCTCTTACTCAGTATTGAATTAGTATTCTGCTTTAGTACCAGGCCCACTGGGCTGGTGGAAGTGATATATTTCAGATGAGACACATTGTTTTGCATAACTAAATTCTGGTGAGTAGTACCCATGTTATCAGAACACTGGAGTATTTCAAATGATGAGTGAAATTAATCCATGATCTCTAATCCTACATGAGAGGAATCAGATTTGTCTATATTTTCAGGGGAAAAAAAAAAAAAAAAGGTAGAATATCTGTAGATTTCCAGAAAAGTACTCCTATGTTTAAAGTTATACAATTATTTTAGCCTTTGAAACACAAAGGAAGTGTGTTTGAACCCTCCATTCTCACCTAAAAAATCCCCAAACCCAACAAACCAACACACAAACAAAATCCCCAAACCTAAATAAAAAGTTGCATGCACAAGTGGATTAAATAATATTCATTATTTTATCCTACATTACCAAAAATACTTGTAATCCTTTTTGGCAAAAATTGAGTATTCCTTAGGTACCCCTGCAAGTTACCCTTAGAAGTTAACATACAGAAATAGGCAGGCAATCTTGCTCAGTCAAGGAGCTTAAGAGGTTTTTTCCAATTACCTTTTTCAATGCATCATAGAATATTTCTTACCTATTTGGAGATTTTTCTACACAGTCAATTGTGGTTCCATAATCATTCTGGTTCTTTTTCTTATATCCTAAATTCTTATGTGCACCTAACTGTGTTTTCATACCTGTGCTAACTTTTTCGCTATGATCAAGTTTGTACTAGCAAAGACAACCTGGTCTTGTTTTCAAGTATATCTAGTATAAATATATTGACATATATATTGATATACATAAGATATATCAAGTATATCTAGTATAAATTCCGTTTCACCTCACTCTCACTGGAACCCCAGTCCTTTCTCTGTTCTTTTTTTTATTGATATAAATATCTTGCTCTCAATTGAGAATTATAAAATATATTAAAGTCTGATATTTCTGCTTTCATTTTGTGCTTTTAGGTGTTCATTCATAATCTGGGATCTGAAAGCATTGTTCTCATTCATTCTTACATCCTTGGAATACAGATCAAAATTATGCTGTTCACTTAAAGCAATTTCAAGTCTTTTTCTCTTGAATGAAGCAGAGTTCTCAGATCAAATAGCTTCATAAACTACTTTCCTGAGGACACCAAGTGATCTTATGCACTTGGTTTTGTTTCTCTTCATTTAAAGATTAAAAAATTGATAGTTTAATCTAGTATCATATTCTATGACCATTTTTTTTAGCAGTGCTTTGTCAAATTGAAAAAAAAAATCTAAACCAGCCAAATACCCTTACTGATGGTTTAGGAATTGTTTCACAATTAAATTTGCATGCAGGAATATTTATTTCTTCAGAAAACTCGTTTAAAACTGTATTAGAACAACACAGTGTTCAGTGGCAATCTTTCTCATAATTCTGAAAGTCTTTATCCATTTCTGACTTGCACCCTAGGTGACTGTAAAAAGCTCTCACCATTAACATAGTAAAAGTTCACTTCTTTACATACTTATCCCAGGTATACAAAGGTTTTGCTTATAGATGCCTCAGGAATCTGGAGACTGGATTTACATGACTAATTAATCTTGCATTCATTGATTATACCAAACCTGGAGCAGATATTTCACATGAAAATTTGCATCAGTGTGAGGTCTTTGCTTTCTGATTTTTTTTTTCCTTTGGTGAAACTAAGTTAAATAGAAAAAAATTGTATCAGGCAGCCAATCATCATTCTAAAAGAAAAATCAACATATTTTGTTTTAAGCATGTCAAAATGAAATTTTCAACTAAAATGAAGTATCATTTGTTCTTTCAGTCAACACTTCTTATAAATCCATACTGAATTCCAACTACCATTTGTTGATCAGAAACTGCATTTTTCATTGAGAAAACTGTTCATCTGAAAAAATTTCCCTGTCTTTTTCATCTTCACACTCTGTTTTCTTAGAATCAGCTTCATGATATTTTCTACAGCTGTGGAAAAATATTGCTATGCCATATGGACAAAATAAATATCTCTCATCTGGTATTATTCTAAGGTCTGCAGTGAAACTTGTACCCTATACCCTTAACATATGCTGTTAAGCAAAGGAGATCTGGGTAGGGAGAAATGTTATAATTCAGAAATCACAATTTCTACCTGTTCCACTGGGAAATTAAGATACATATTTCTGCTTTTCTTTTCTTCTGTAGTCTTTGTTTTCTAGTGCCTACCCTTCTAGCAAGTATAATGCAGGGGGAGCAGTAGAGAGAAAAAAAAGGCCTTGGTCTTATACTCACACAATTATTTTCAGAAGAGCTGAATGTGGACCAGCAGTTCCTCTTCTTGAGTATCTTCCTGTCCTTCGCAGGACATTTGAGTCTGCTTCATTCCTCTTGAGTACAAGTTGTTTAATATTCCAAGGTGCAAGACTTAACGGGCATGCATCCTTAATGATATTTATTTTAAAATAAATATTTGTAGGTCATCCTCTTGCTCTGCTTAGAGAGTCATCTCCTTTCCAAAATGCTTTCCTAGCTGAATTGTTACTACACTAAAGGATTCCCTGTTACTTGCATGTTGTGTTTTTACAGAACAGAGCAAAGTGCCAGGTACACAAAAACAATGGGAGGGGGAGAGGCAAAAATATTTTTGTGAAAACACTGAGTCACCAACATGAGGAGGAATATATTTTATGTTCCTCTTAATAATTGTTTTTCAAAGGTTAAAGAATCACAGAGTCACAGAATCACAGGGACAACCTAAACCTCCCCTGACTCAGCCTCAGGCCATTCCCTTGGGTCCTGTCACTGCTCACCACACAGAAGAGATCAGTGCCTGCCCCTCCTCTTGCCCTCACAAGGAAGCTGTAACTGTAATGAGGTCTCCCCTCAGTCTCCTCTTCTCCAGGCTGAACAGACCAAGTGACCTCAGCTGCCCCCTCAGGGCCCGTCACCATCCTCATTGTTCTCCTTTGGATGCTCTCTAATAGTTTAATATCTTTTACTATGGTGCCCAAAACTATCCCCAGCACTCGAGGTGAGGCTGCCCCAGCACAGAGCAGAGTGGGACAATCCCCTCCCGTGCCTGGCTGGTGATGCTGTGCCTGATGCACCCCAGGACAGGGTTGGCCCTCCTGGCTTCCAGGACACAGCTGACTCACATTCAACTTTCCATCGACCAGGACTCCCAGCTCCCTTTCCCGGCACTGCCTTCCAGCACCTCATTCCACAGTCTGTACTTACATCCAGGATGCCCCCATCCAAGGTGCAGAATCCAGCACTTGCCCATTTTAAACTTCAGTGACTGAGAAGTCAAAATTTGTTTATGAATAGAATATACCCAGCTGAAAATACCTACCAGTTTTTATAGGTAAATATTATTTCTCTAGAAAATGTCTTTTAAGTTATCTATGGAAAGAAACTGGGTTTTTTTCCAGGAAAAGTACGTCCTCATAAAATCATTTTTGAGCAATAAGAGGAAAACAAAAATTCAGCACTGTTTTCTCCAGAACTGATACAATTTCAATCCTAATCAGATACAATTTAAGTACATTATGCCGTCTTTCATGGTGATAAAGAAATGAAAATAAAGAATGCATACATAATGAAAATATTATGTTCCAGTAAGTTTTTGTATGATTAGACAAAACCAGGTTATAACAACTTCTTCTTCCATGAAAACTGCCAGAAAAGTTTGAGAGAACTCAGTATTCAACTGAGACATTTTACAAGCCTCCCTTTCTCCAAAATGCACCCACTCGCTAAAACAAACCTTCGCCTCTGAAATGGATATTGGGTTATGGTGTGGGTTTTTATTTTCTGTTTTATTTGGTTGGGGTCTTTTTGTTTGAGTTATTTTTTTGGTTGAGTTGAGTCTTCAGAGAGGCCAGAAAGAAGGGCAGGTCTGCTTTCCTTGGTAGGGCCAACAGAAGGGTTATCAGTGAACTGACCAATTTTCCCTTACAGAGAAGCAAAAAGGAAGGACACAAAGTTTGTCCATGCTGGTTAACAGTATTTTCCACTTTTTTTTTTTTTTTTTAAAGACATTTATTTTAACCTAAAACTGTAGAAAAATATCCTTTGTACTATTAGCATATCCATCCATTTGATTGTTTTACATCCTGAAAGGGAAGAAAAAGCCCTTTAGTTAACCATGTGGTGAACCTGGAGGAACCCTTTTCAATTACCTTGGGGCAGATATGTTTCTACAAAAGTCTGAGGAGAAGCTGAGAAAGACTTGGAAAGGTCATTATGAAAAAATTAAAAAAAACCCCAAACCAAAACAGACCACAACATACCCAAACAAACAGTTGCAGTTTATTCCCTTGTCCCAGGAATAAGTATTCTATCTCTGCTGCTAGATGACAGTAAACACAAGTTGTGAGTTGCATTGATGGAATAGGCAAAAGTTAATCTCAAGAGGAAAAGCCATTTTATCCTCATATTCAGTTACAACAGAGGAAGTCTGACAAAATGAATGCTGCGAGAAAGGATATGTTGTCTGTTTATAACTATATCAGGGTGGCAATCCCCCGGGAAAGAAAACAGCAATTTAATTTAAAGTCTAGACATTAACACTGAAACAAATGAGGATAAAGTAGCATGACTGCGCTTGCTGTTAAAATTAGGTTTCTCTTTGCAAAAAGCCACAGTGAAGCCAAACCCAAATCATTTAAAGATTGAGTTTTCCTGGTTACTTTTCATAGTAAGAGACTAGATCCTTCACCCTGAAAGGATGCTATTTGCTTAGCACAAATTGTCAGTCTTCATGCAGAAATATCAGCTGCCGCGGTCTGTCTCATGAAAAATGTCAGGCTCAATAATTTGAATAATCCCTTTTACACTAAGTGTAATGAAGGCCAAGAATTTGCACATACTGAACTGGGATTTGGATTCTCAAATACAAATTCCTCATAAATTATTATTTTTTTTTTCAGTTGAAATAATAGTTCTTAATGAAAGTTCTTAAACTGCATGAGGTGGATGAGGTCCCCAGTGTCACCACATGCAAGGTAAGTAATATATTGTGTTCATTAATCTATGTCATAGGAGTATTGAACATACAACAGCTATCACATTTTCTACATTTGATAGCACCTGAGAGGTCACTGCTAAGGGTTAAAGACTTTACTAACACAAATTGTGAGACTTAGGGCTAGGTGAAAATGCACCACAATAAATAAGCACTTAAATCTGGGTTTCAGGTAAATAGTGAAATTAATTGATTTATTTGTTGCATAAGAACTTGGGGAAAAGATTGGCAATGTTTTCTGTTGGTTTTCTCTGCAGAGGCACTTCTTCCATTCTCCCTTTAAGTTTCAGTATCACATTTTTTAAAAAATTCCAAACATTATTCGGAAATTTATCTTCTTAATAGAGGTAAATTTATCCATTTATATAGTAGTAGTCAGATTACTGCTGGTCAGACAGCCTTTCATATAACTCCTTCATTTTCTAAACAAATTTAGCCTAGCTATCTTGAAATAATGCCATGTTGCCATGTGAAATCTAAGCACAAGTGAAGCAAACAGAACCTGAAAAAGAAGTGTGTGTAGTCCAAGTCTTGTGATGGGACTGTCTTCACCCAGCTCTGACACTTCCATTTCTTCCCTTCCCAGATTTTTCTAGACCTAGCCATGGGGTATTGTAAATGTTTCTTCTAAAGTGGTAAATTCTAATGACAGTCTTGCTATACAACAGATCTGCACAGAGTACTTGAAGTTCTACTTATTTGAGAAATGAATAAACACACCCTATTCCATTAGAATGATAGTAGAGGGATTCAAGGTTTTAATTTTCAGCTCCTAAAACCCAGGAAATTTTTCAAATAAATTTGCAATCATACTTTATGGTAAAGCATTGTGAGACTCTATAGACAGCTCCACAGGAGCCTAAAGGTTTTACATGTGTGAAATCCATGACCTTAAAAATTTGATAGTGTCCCTTTGATATTGGATAAACCTTAGGTCTCTCAGCTTTAGATTAAGGATACATTTCTGAAATATTTACTACCAGTTGTAATGTTTATTATGGGTGTTGTTTCAGAGAAGTCAGGAAGTTTGATCCTTAGCTGCCTTGGAGAAATTGTACAAACACAGACATGGTCCTATATTCCTTTCCTGCCAGCTCGAGTTTACTTTAATCTTGTATTTAATTTGGAGACATTTTGGTTCATAGACTTGGCTAGGTAACAACTAGAGAAGATTGCTAGCAACTAAATAAAATTTCATGAGCTAAAATATTGTGTAGGTACACTTACAATGTCCGAGTTGGTCTTTAGGCTGTAGTCCACTGTGAAATACCAACACACTTAAAGCTGAAAAATACAAGCTCAAATTCATCCAATGAGAGTGTAAAAAAAATAGTAAACGTTTGGAAGCAATAAAAGCAAAATATTATTTATATAATATTTAAATATGGCTTCCACTGGATGGCACCTATCCCTCTGTGTCTGTGTTACAATAGATTCTTACAGACAGCTATGGGGTTTTTCTTCAGATTTATTTAGCAAAGCAATACATGGTTTCCCTATTCTTTTGCTGCAAGTTCAAGCTTTTTGTTCTCACTTTATGTGTTTACTTTTCTCCAGCATCCTTTTTCTTTCCTACATTATTTTTGTGTTCTCCTCATGACTTTTTTTGCACCTATCATAGTACAATCTTCCTCTTCTGTTCTTATTTGAGTGCTAGCATCATCTCTGCATTGCTTTTTCCTCAAGATCTCCATTTACTTACAGGTAAATAACTAATGAACTTCACATTAGCTTGATAGGCAAAATTATCTATTTGCCAGTTTTTAAAAAACTGTATGTCTTTCCCTCTGCCTTTCATACATCATGTCTACATAAAAACAAAAAGCCAGGGGGGTTGAGAGCATATTTTTGTTGTACCACTTCACTTCCAAGCACAATTCTGACTGGAAGTACTAGATGATCTTGGATTATAAATACATGATAATAAATAATAAACAACTAATACACAGAGTCAGATGTCCTCTTTGACAATTATTAATACTTCTACTTCTTTTATGCCCATGAAAAATCATAGCTAAGAAGAATATGAAAAGACAATTATCTAATGTCCCCACTCAGACACTAAATACAGTTCATCTGGAAAATTCCTATCTAGTGTGTGCTTAATCGGTTTTAAAATTTTCAGTAAAATTTCACTTGGGGACAGTGAAAAAAATATCATTTTCATCTTTTGGTTTACAGACCCTTCTTTACTACCAGCTTTCCTGATTCATAAACCTTCCTTCCTGAAAATTAAGCCCTTAACTGGTTATTATTAACTCAACACTGTGCTGCTTACAGAAACATTTTAATTTGGGAAAGCATTATCATGTCTTTCCTTTGCCTCAATTGTTTATTTGAGGTGCAGTGTTTTACTTGTTGGTTTGTTTGTTTGTTTTAAAATTAGGAAACTTCACTTTTTTCCAACTTCTTTTCATGGTTCATGTTTGCTTAAACTTATATTCTTTGTTTTATTCCTTGAAGTGTCTCTGGTTTATTTACATGTAAATAAATACATACATATTTTAGGAATAATGTCCAAAACTGAACACTTTTTCCTCCTCATAAAAGCTGACAGAAGCTTATATGTTGTTTTAGTAATCAGTAAGAAATTAAGAATTCTTACCTTCCTCATGCAATAAATGCCTCATCAGAATGATATCTGTCTTTCTGTAATGGAATCTCCTTTATCATAAATTTAAGATGATACATTTTCATCTCCATATTCTTCTCAGGAATACTGCTGCCCAGCTAGTCAATTTGCATTTATGAATTTGAAATTCTTTTCTGAATGCAATGTTACGTTCATGTCTGCCTTAAGATTTACTAATTACATGTTTTCTCCGGTTTATCAAAATAATTTTGAATTGTCATTCTGCTTTGCAAGCTCCTTGCATACCTTTCCATTCTGGTATCATCTGTTAATAGTTATACTTAATTTTCAATTACTAATGGAATCATTCAGTGCCATAACAGTCTTAACAGCTTTTTAAAAGAGTGTACTTTCTTTAGAGTCTCAGACTGACCATCAACCACACCCTGGATATAGGCTTTGGATTTTTTTTACCCAGTTAAGTGTCCACGTTCCAGCAATTAAATTCTGATTATATTTAAGTAGATTGCTTAGGAGAATGTTAACGTGCATGGTGGTAAATGGCCTGCTAATATCACCATCTATCATACTTTCCCCTTACCCAGAAGCTAGTTACCTTGTCAAAGAAGGAAAACAGATTAGTTTATAATGTTTTTTCTTGATACACCTCCATTGGCCATTTTTCTCTCACCTTATTGACCTTCAGTTATTTACAAATTGATGAGTCATTTGGTTCAGTATCTTTCAGGCATACTGGCCTTGTAAAGCCCCAGTGATGTTCATAGAGCTGATTATGTTCATCGAGCTCAGTCAGATGTATCTGCATAACACACAGCTTTGTGCACAGCCATAGTCACTGTTACCAACCTCAGCTGGGAGTAGCAGCTTATTCTTTTTTGATGTTCTGGATCCTGTTCTGAAGATGTTACCTATTATTATTGACTTTGATCTCCTTATGCTAATAGTTCTGATCTTCTTAGCTTTTTGAGTATCCCTTTAGATTACCCTTCAAAGAGTGGAATGTTGTACAAAGAAATCCAGAGAAGAGAAACCTGCTTTTAGGTGCTGTCAGTATTTTCTGAAATGGCTGTAGCAATATTTTTGCTCTTCCACCGATGAATGTTTCTAACTGTTTTTCTTTTAATATATCATGTTGTTAAAATTTTTGCCCAGCTTCTTTCTCTATGGGAATATTTTCCCTCAAAACTTTGGAAGAGGTTGACAGTTAATTCTGCAGCCACAGGGCACTCTGCAGGTTCATATTCCAGCAAGGATACCAGAGTGTGTCTGACAGACCTCATCTTCAGACAAATCCAGACATTGGGAGCTCTCCCATGGAAGTGTTTAGATCACAAAGAGAGAGTTTCAATATGCTGGCAGGCAAGACACTCAGGAAAATCAATCTGAATGACTGAAAGGTATGCTTCAAAGGTGGACATGTTAAAAATCAATGAACCCCCCAAAAGGAATAAAAAATGATCTTGCTTATATTTAGAATACTTCTCTTTGAAAACAAAGTACATTAAATTAAGACCAATTTAGATTTTGAATCAGGTCTGCATAAAGTAGTTCCGCAATTTTTAATGCTCTAAGAATTGATTTAGATTTTCTGAGGATTACTATATTAAAAAGATTTATTGTTTCTTCTTTTTGTGTCTTCTGCAGCACTAAGCACATTGCTGGTACTTGAAACAAATAATGAAAAGTACAGAATGGTTAACATTCGTATCTTCTGGTTTTTGTCTGCCTCGAGTTATATGATAAAGGATTTTAGTAGAGGCATAAAAGCAATATGTTAGAATAAGGGTTTTTTTCTTTTCTTTTGCTTGTTGGAAACTTGGAAATTCCTTTTGAAATCCTTTGTAAAGACTTAAAACAACCAAATGGGAGAAAAGAGTGAAAAGCATTTATACACGGAAGTTGGTGTACTCCCCTTATACCCCCTGAATTCTCCTTCCTGCATCAATGTAAAAACTGTATCTTTGCATCTCTGTAAGAGCAAAGACGCCATTATCAGCATTTGAAAACTGCAACAATCATATTTACTGTGCATTATCTAAACAAATGGATCAAAAACTATAAAGTTTTTGTAGGCATGTGCATTTTAGCAATTTTCCTTTGGGCTCACATTCTACAGTAAGAGAAGTCAGGAGTAACTTTGTTGGCTTCCACTTCAGCAGATTAACTCGGCTCTAGAATAGCATTTCTGAGAACAGAACTTGTCCTCTTGGTAACGGGCAAAAAGAGACAGTAAGCCTCTTGCAGGGACTGTGCAGCAGAGACCCCAGGGATGAAGAGACTCAGCTGGACCCAGCCATATGGAAGAAACGATAGACTCCCTTGAGCATTTCCAAACTGCACCTTGCTGAAGGCTTAGTCATCCCTGCTAGGGTTTGCCGTCTAATGAAAGACAAATCACTTTCACCTATTACTGGAGTCTCAAGAGCTGTTACAAATCGCATGGAACTGAATTCACAAGCGAGGAAGAACAAAATAAGTTAAAATGTTAAGATGCACTTAGTATTTTGCTAGAAATGTGGAAGATGCACTGACAATAAACGACACATTGGGAAAATTTATTAGGAACATTGTGTGTATTTAGAACACGTTTTAAATGGAAGGTGTTTTCTAAAGGAGCAGTGTTAACGTTGCTACTCGACATATTTTAATGTATGGAATAACATTTGCCCCTTTTATTTTATTTTCGAAAATAACGTATGAGAGATTCTGGTGTGTTTCACACTAAATCTGCAGCCAAAGAACATGCCACGACAAGCCTCGTCCTCTTTCCCAGCCAAGACCCTCGGTGAGATGCCCGAGATATTTCCAATATCAGTGCACCCAGAGGCGTTTCAGCCCCCTTCCTCTCCAACTGAAACACACACGAGCATCGCGACGGACCCCAGTCCCAGTCCCGCTCTCTTCTCTCCCTTCTCCCTCGTGGAGCGCTTGACACGCGCAGGCCAGGGCTGCGTGGCAAACTCCGCGCAGCAACTCCACGCTCCGTGCGGTGGGGAGTGCAGAGGGGAGCGAAGAGGCGCTCCCCGGCCGGGCTGGGGGGACCTGCCTCCCCCACCGCCGCCGCGCTCCCGCAACTTTCATTCACCGCTGGCGCCGCCGCGCACCCCCGCCCCGCGGCGGCCGTGCCGGGGCCGTGGCGGGGCCGTGGCGGGGCCGTG
>VZTI01003277.1:77849-212258 GCA_013397865.1 Struthidea cinerea
TGGGGAGCTCTCGGCGAGGTGCTGGTGGCCGCGCTCGGGGAGCACTTTCGGCGGTCGGCGGCAGGCACCTTGCGGCGGAGAGGAGAGCCGGCCGGCCTGCGAGCGGCGGTGCTATCCCATTGTTCAAGCGGAAAGACTCGGGGTGCGAGGGAAGGAGCCCGGCGTGTCGCCTCCATTCTCCCGCTCCCCACCGCCCCCTCCGCCGTTTCCCTCCACGCCGGAGGAGCGCCGCCGCCAGGGAGCTGAGAGCCTGCCTGTTCGGCACCAGCACCGACAGCTCAGGTGCACCGGCGGGATCAGGGAAAGAGGCGCCAACGCTTCCCGAGCCGCTGTGCCTCGGGGGGCTCCGGGAGAGGAGGAAAGTTGCTCCCTTTCCTGCAGCAAGCCCAGGAGCTGCTGAACTGGCCTCACCTGGAAGGACTGAGCAGTTCCCACCTCTTCCATCAGGTGCCTTTGCCGCAGCAAAGCCACGGTATCCGGGAGACCACGGGGAGCAGAATAACACCTCTCCCCGCCCCTCCCGCTCTCGCCGCACTTCGCTTGTTATCTGCTCTGTCTCGCCGTGCTCCCGGGATCACAGGAGGATCTATAACTGTGATCTGTCACCGAGGAGAAGGTCGTGGATGAACTCCCTTCCAGCAGGGCAACGAATCACTTCTCGACTGCTTATTATTATCGTGTTCTAGGACCAGCCCTTTCCTGCTAAACTTGGCTTGGGAGCGTACAGCAGGAGGGGGCGCGGGGGGTGGAGAGCCAAGCCCAACTGCATCTTGTGTGTTTGACTTTTTTTTTCCCCTCCCTCCTCCTTCCGTGAGACAGTTTGATGAATGCCTGCGAGAGGGGTATGATTTGCTGAGGCGCCTCTGGCAGGGCGGTGTGTGCGCGGTGTCAGCCCCGCCGCCGCCCCCCGTGGGGCTGTGAGCGGCCCGCGGCGGGGGACGCGCGTGGGAGCGGCTGCAGCGCTGCGCGGGCCGCCGCGCAGGAAGCGGTGCTGGGGCGGACGGGGCTCCGCGGCCTCTCGCCGGGGGCTCAGTGGGGAGTCACGGCTTTGAAAGGGGCGAGGAGGAAGATAAGTAGCTCGCCCAACTCCGCCGCACCCTGAGCCCCTGGGTTTGCTTCGCTATCGCAGGGAGCGTGTGAAGACGAGACCCAAGTGCCGCCTCTCCCAGCCACCGACGGGCTAGCGAGGGTGGCCCGGGCCCCGGCCCCGCGCCCAGCGAAGTTGCCTTCAACCGCGGACCGGTGCCACCCGCCTCACTTTGCCGGGGTTGTTTTCTTGACTTGGCTTTGGATAGAACGGACTTCGCTGTCTCCGCACCCTGAAAGTTGCCCGAGCGCTCCCCGCGGCGAGGAGGAGGAGGGCGGCGCGCCCCGCGCCTCCCCGGGGCCGAGGCCGGTGGGCCCGGCTGGGCTGCAGCGGGCGGTGATGATGTGCGGCTGGGGGAAGCTCACCCTGTCCCTGGGGCTGCTGTTGGCGATGGCGGGCGCGGTGGCGCCGCAGCCGTGCCCGGCGCAGTGCTCCTGCTCGGGGAGCACCGTGGACTGTCACGGGCTGGCGCTGCGCGGCGTCCCGAGGAACATCCCCCGCAACACCGAGAGGCTGTAAGTAACCCGGCCGGGGCGGCAGCGAGCGCCCCTCGGCCCCCGGCTCCCCTTAGGGCTCCCGCCGGCTGTCGGGCTGAGGTGGCCCCCGGCGCCGGCCCGGTTTGGGGTCCCGACGCCCGTTGGGTGGGGGGGTTTCTGTTCCCTTCTCCTGCTGCTGGCCGTGCCCGTTTCACAGCGATGCGCGGAGACACGGAAGAGATGGGTGCTGCTCCCAGCCGCTGCCTTTCATCCCGGGAAGCCGCGGTGAGCAGCGCGGTTCCCGCCTCCGCGGGGAGCGGGGGCGGGCACCACCGCGGCCAGGGGGGCGCCCCGAGGCGGCGGCGGAGCGGCCTCTCCCCCCGCGGGCGCCCATTTCCCGTCAAACTTGGCTATTACGGCTCGCCTTCCCCGGGGCAGAGCCGGGCCGCGGCCCCGCCGCGCTCCGCGGGCGTGGGCAGGGAGGCCCCGAGGCGCGCAGCGCTCCCTCCCTCCGTGGAGCCGCGNATTCGCGTACCCGCGGTTAGGCAGTTTTCTACATGTGGTCGGTTATTTATCATATCAGGCTGCTTTCAGAGGGGTCCTAGGAGTGGAAGTGGTGTGCGCATTATTTCTTACTCTCTGATAAGTCATTTAAATGTTGGCATGTGAACGCGCGTCTGGAGTGGTGAATTGCACTCAGGAAGAGTATCAGGGACACATTTCTCCTGAGACTAGTGTGGTTTCATGTGGTGTTTTGGCCATATGTGGTATAAAACACTAAAAAAAAAATACTACTTTTTTTTTTTTTTTTCCCAAGCTACGTTGGGAATGAGCTGTAATTGTTAGAATAGCTTCCATGTAATACCACTTCCTACTGGTTTATCTCATGAATTGCCAAGTCTGGTTTTATTTGTAGTGATTGGAATTGAAAGACATATCTTAAACCCAAAAAGTTATGAAAAAGAGGCATATACTCCAGAAGAAAAACCAGTATAGAAGTATGATCAGAAATGCTAGGGCCTAAATACAGGTTTCTGTTGCTTCTGAACATGCTTTGCATTCTGCAGTCAGTATTGCTTCCTGTGCAGCAAGTGGAGAGCTTAGTTTTGGTAAAGTCTTATTTCCCATCGCTTACTCCAAGTGTTAATGCTTGTTCGAAATCTAATGTTTGTTATAGGTAGTTAAGCCCTATGCCACCTTTTTAGGCATATGAGGAAATCTGAAAATTGCTTGATATTGTGAAAATTGTCTTTATTTCAGTCACTTAGTTTTTGTAACAGTCAAATAAAGCATATATATAGATATACGCATATGTACTAAATTTAGTGGCTTTCTAAATGCAGTTACAGCCCCGTTCAGAGAGCTTTGGACTCTTCTATGGGTAGATTGTAGTTAAAGATAAACCTGAGCTTTGTAATGGCAGGCAGACCTGACTCTCTTGTTACGAAGTTTCAAACTACTGGTTTCAAGATAAACCTTACTTTAGTTACTTGGAAATCAGGAACTCCCATGGTGTTAATTGTAGGAATGGTTCATTGCATTCATTTATGTCTCCTAACTTCTGGAAACTCTGTGCCCATGAAAACAAACAAAACAATTTAAAAATAGCTTTTGAATGTTTTAATTTTGCTGCTTACAAATTATTCTTCTTAGGGATCTTAATGGAAATAACATCACAAGAATCACGAAGACTGACTTTGCTGGTCTAAGGCACCTTCGAGTTCTGTAAGTTTTCTCTTTCTCTCATTGATAACTTTTAGGACTGATGCTACAGGTTGTAATTACAGTCAGTTCATTAGCTGGATGGGTTACTACTTTTTAACTATTGTATTACTGTATCTGAACTTAAAACAGTTCTGCCAAGTGTTATACGCTGTTATGCACAAGTTAGCAATTCCCTTAAATATAATTTGTTCAATTTTTTTTAATCTCCCCTTAAGATTATGAGAACTTGAGGACTTAATTTAGCATGTAGCTTACAAGTAAGAGTTGCTAAAATTGGTTGAATAACCATTGGAATTACTTCAGTTTAAGGCTGTGAAATTTATAGTTCACACTGAAAATGGGTACTCTCAATCAGAACGATAAAGGAATTAATTAAGAAAAAAGTTATTCCTTTATTGAATGTAAAAGTAAGCCCCAGGTGATTGTTATTGCTCTTTTGTAGTTTCTGGACAAAAAGGAAACACTTTACCAGTGAAGTTGAGGAAGGAATTGTTTGGTTGGTTTGTTTGGGTGGGTTCTTGTTTATTTGTTTTAAACTATTTTTTTTGAGCATTATTGAGGTTTTAAAATTTGGAGGTGGTTTGTGATTTTTTGGGATTTTTTTTTTTGGCTGTTTTGTTTTTTGGTTGGGTTTTTTTTGTGTGTGTGTTCTGAGGAAATATATAACTACTTAGCTTATTTGTTAAGGCCAGTTTAATTTGAACACGTAGTCTTGTAAAATCCTTTTCCTTTTCTCTCTGAAATAAATACAACATTGTAGTAATTTCTAATTCTGCTACGAAACAGAACTACTGTTATGGTTACAGTCTCTGGGCAGTCTTTCACTGATGTTTCTCCCAACACCACGATTCAGAGTTTTAGTTTTGTTATTCTCATGTGAGACTAATATCGCCTTCATACTGTTCAACTGGAGTCTTGCCGAAGGGCAGTGATGTGTGTGCGTGTCTGCACACAGCGTGTAGGCATATGTGTGGCTTTTTAACTTGGGACTCCTTAAGTAAATGAGCAAATGTAATATCAATTCCTGTTTCTTTTACCAAGGCTTATTTTCCTTCTTTTGGGTATATGAGCCCGTGTAAATTGTTGGTGACAGGGATACAGAAGGTTAAAGTGGATGTCACTCTAGAATAGCTGTTGTATTGTTTTAAAGAATATGTAGCTGCCTTAAATGACCACTGTTAATGCAACAAGTTATCTCAGATATTAAAACTTACATATAAAAATTTCTATATTTCAGTCAGCTCATGGAGAACAAGATTAGTACTATTGAGAGAGGAGCATTCCAGGATTTAAAAGAACTGGAGAGGCTGTAAGTATTTTTAATTCTAAAAGTATCAACTTCTGGGGGGGTCAAATGAGTTGTGTATTAAGGTACTCAGGCTTCAGATTTTTTTATTTTTTTTGAACTTGGGACTTCTAGCCTTACTGAGACACAAGAGAAGTAAGAAATTGTCTAGCAGTATGTAAGGGACTTGGCTGTGGGGGAGCATTCAATAGCAGTCTGGATTCAAAGTGCAAACTGCAATTTTCCCATTGGAAATAGTTTGAATACTATCAAATATTTTCACTTTAATCTTGAATACACAAGGATTTTTGAAAACACAAATGCACAAAAAAAAGCCTTTTCTTGACCTGTAGTGTTAGGCGTTAGTGTTGGATGTTTCATACAATGTCTTATTGGAAGTAACTACTGGCTATAAAGTGTTGTCTTGTTACATAGCAGTAATTGAATTCTACTCCAGTTTTTATATGATGAAAGCTTTTACAAATGCTTAGAAAAAATATGAACTGTTAGTTTTCAAAAATAATTTGAATTTGGATTTTAAAAAAAAGATTGAGTACTGTGGGGAGAGAAGATGGAGCAGAGATGAGAGGACCTTATCTGGTGAAGCTGAAGTACAAACACCTGCTTAGTTGCAGTGAGACCTAGGAAACGAGTAATTCCCAAACTAGTTTTCAGTATGTGCCTTCTTATTTTGTTACACTTGAAATGATTTTTTTTTAAAATGTATTGTGTGACTTGGGACATCTGACTTGTTAAAGGCAAGATGCTGATTGTTGGATGTAGTTTCAGTGTGGAGCCTGGAAAGTATTAATATATATGTTCCTGTCGAACTTGAGTTGTGTCTTCATTATTAGACATCTTAGTTGTTGCATTTTCATTATATCACCTTTTCTTTAAGCATGCCTCTGAGGTCTTGCTTAGTGTTTCATTTGCTGCTGCTTTAACTTTATAGAAGTATTGCTACTTTACTCCATTGAAAAGCAGCACTGGCCTGAACGTGGTTTGTCTTATAGTTGCTTTGTATCCACAGCTGCTGTGCGTTTAAAACAAAAGCCTCCACAAACCATTATGGTTTAGTTGGTCATTTAGACAAAGCTATTCAAGAGACTTAGTAACCAATACTGTAATTAAGATATTTCTATAATAGTTGAAATATTATGTACTTGAGATAATTACCTCATTTTTTCAAATAAGCCAAAGTAACTTTTTGACCTAAAAAATGGGAGTGTTATTATATAGTACAACTTTTTAAAAATAAATTTTAATGAGATTGATTGCTCTTTGAAAAAAAACTGCTGTGGATTTCTAAGTCATATTAAAACACTTAATTCAATGCTTTTTTACAATGTGTTTTCAACTTTGTACAAGGTATAGGGATTTAAAACAGCTTTTCCTGCTGACGGGTATATTGGAATAATATATACACTTTCCCTGATTTGGTTTATGGTGTCTAGATAAAAAGTTAAACAGCAGTGTAGTTCATATTGCAAACGTAAATACACATATAGGAAACATGAACAAACATTAAAAGATCCACATTTTCACTGTGAATGTGGTTTGACACTGATGCTTACAAATGCTTAAGTTTTAAAACAGTTTATCAGCAGCCTCATTTTAGTTATATCAAAGTAAGATCCTGCTATGTGATTTATTAACAAATTTAAAACAACTTTTTAACTTGTGTCATAATATGAAGGCATTTACTATTCATATTTCTGAAGTATAGAATTGTTTTACCAGAGAAAAACGAACTTCAGTAGTTAAAACTTACTTGTCCGGTGTGTTTGTATTTTGCCATTACATTGTTTCATTTTTGCTTTACTTTTCCCTTGACAATTGGAAAACAATAGATATTTTCCATTTACATAAGATACTAGTGCTGAAGAGAAATTGTGATACTTTTGGATACTTTGTGAGTTATGTTTGTTCACCCTTCAGCAGGCAAACTATGCTATCTGAAAGTTTAGTTATTTGGACCTACAAAGTTAGGTTATGTTTTGTCTTCAGAGTTATATTACATCTGTTCCAACACTTGTCAGTTTCTTTAATTTGCTGGAATTCAGTTCGTGTTAGGTGTGTGGGTGACTTGTAATTTGAATATATATGCAGGATGTCTTTAAACTGCCCCAGCTGTTGGCTAAGAGCAAATATTTCATATTTGTGGGGAAAAGCTGAGAAAATTCTTCTTGTTTACAACTGCCAAGTCCATCTGATGAAGGCACATTGTTATCTGACAGCCAATTCATCTCCTTGGGATTTTGAAATCCAAAATGATTTCTCAGGAAACCTTTGGGTGCTTTGTTCAAGTATTTTCTTTTATACATTAAATAGCAATAACTTTAAAGCTTTTTAATTTTTTTTCAATGTGTATGTGTAGGGTGTTAAATTTTCACTCTAAGTGTAATGTGCCAAGCTGCTATCAAAAAATACCTGATGCAGACCTTTCAGCATGCAAGCAGAATGTATAAGAACTTCACTGCAGCTTAAATGAACTCAATTTGATTTATAAGATTATTTACATGTAGTACTGCTTATGTTGAAGTATCTTGCTAGTGTATACAGGCTGAATTTTAAAATATATTTCCTGTTCTTTAGTACTCTTTAATGTGAACAACAGACTTTCACAGTAGTTTCCCTCTGGGGAAAAAAGAAATGCCCATCTAAGTGAAGTGGTGGGGTTTTTTTGTTGTTTGTTTGTTTGGGTGGTGGGTTTTTTTTTGTTTTTTTGGGGGGTTATTTGTTTGTTTTTAACCGGAATTTCAGTTACAAATTTTTTTTTAGACCACTAACTCTGATTTACAAGGAACTGTTTGGTTGGTTAATGAATTACTTGTGAATACTCATTTATAGGTCTGATAATTCAAAATGCTGGGCATCCTCCGCTCCCTGTAATGGAGGAATTGAAACATTTCGCAAAATTAATCTCAGAGAGAAGAAAATTTTGACCTCTTCAGAAGAGATCTAGTTAAGATTGATTTTATTAAATCCGTAAGAATCTGTCAGGTGGTTTCTCCTATAACTTAATGAAACAAGGTTTTAACAACAATCTCTAGTACATTAGGTATGTAGGTTCGTATGTACACAAAGCTATTTAGACCTAATATGCTCCACAATGGGAATTTGTATCACACCAGTGTAATTGTAGAAGTGCAATGGAACCCAAGGCTACAGTAAATACTGCTGTAACAAGTGATTATTACTACAGTAGCCTGTATTAAAGTAAAAGTGTTCAGTTTGCAATAAATGATTGTGTGGCTATGCGTGCTGCTTAAGAAATAGGAAGGAAAACAAGGTGGACATTAGCAACTTAGTAAGTTTTAGGTTTGTGGAAACTTTAGTAGCTGGAGAAACACTGCTGTAAGCCTTTTAGTTGGATACTTCTGTGAGAAGTCTTCAGTCAAATAAATGGCTATACACCGCAGTGTTCACTTAGTTCCGATCTCTGACAGTCTTGAAGGCTCTTAAGGGGTGAGATCTTAAGGCTCCAGTCCAGTTTGGTACCGCACTGCCTGAGCTGGCAAGTCTGCCCCAAATCTGGTTTTCCTCTCAGACCAGATACTGAACAGAAGAATCACATGGTCTCTTGTGTCGTGTAGATGCACTGTCTGCTGAAACAACCCTCTTTGACTGAAAAATGGGATGTATGCATTGAAGCCCAGTAGGGACAGCTTGTATCTTTGAGTACATCCTTAAGCAGTGCTAAAAACTCTTGGATTAGTTATTTACTAAGTCTTGACTGTCCTGTTTTTAACATCTGCAAGACTTTCTGTATTAACTAGTAACTTGTGTGAGCCCATGTTCTTGAGCAGGGCCTCTAAAGAGTATATATGTACGGCTCTTCCGTACATGGCAGGTCCCACAGAGAAAGGATTGGATGTGGCCTGTTAACATTTTGTTAACCTCTCTTACAGACACCACAGTCACGTGTTAGCAGTGGTTTTCAATATGCTTCATGGCAGGAAGACAAAAAGGGTCAAGACATGGAGGATTTTCACAACACTTAGGGATTTCCAGAGATCTCTGCTTATTATGGGGGAAAAACCTTTTGAAACAATTCCTTATGAGAATGTGAAATTAAACACTTGTTCTTCTTTCTTCATAAAGCTGTCATCTTGGGTGTGATGTTTATAATAGTTTGAAATAGTATCTTAAGAAAGCAAAATGAAGATAAACTGAAAGTTTCCACTTTATGAAAACTAACACTATTAGACACAGCTTTAAAATTTATTTTTAGTAAGTGTAGGCCATTGTTATCCCCAAGTTCACCTCATTTGCTGGTGTTGCAAATACTGCTCAAAATAACCCAGTGTTTTTACAAGTTGTCATCTGGAGGGAAGTATAAAATTTTGTTGAAGACAGCTACCATAGACTGTTGAACCAGTTCTATTAGAAGCTACTTAAATCTAAAATTTCTTCACAGTTGTATGTACTCCAGAAATATAGGGTTGTCAGGTTTTGAGGGCTAAATATACTTTTCACTTGTTTATAGAGAAGAGCAGTTACCTTTTCATTTATATAAAAAAAATGGCTGATAGGAAAACTTTTCAATCATAATTTTTCCTAATATGTTTTTTAAGTCTGGTAGTTGAGATTCCAGCTGTTACTATGCTAAGGCTATGACATGGAAAAAATGTCAGTAGGAAGAGTTTACAGCAATAGTTTCAAAACTGCTCACTTTTTTCTTCCTGTATTTATGAATAATCCATTGAAGGAGCTAAAATGTCCCTAAAATGCTAATTTGGAGTCCGATTCTGCAGACATTTACCATGTGAATAACTTGGTTTGCATGAGTAGTCTCACTGATTACTCTTGTGAGAAAGGTTACTTGTGTGGCCTAAAATGTTTCCAGGCCAAGCCCCTATACTTTTGCTCTTTGAATTAATAGATTTTATTTTTAAAATGTCCATTTATTATGTTAACAGTTCTAAAGTGTTAGCTGTGTAGACTTAAGCCAAACTGTAAAAAACAAAAAAAAGCCCAACCCAAAAACCCACAAACAAAGGAAAAAAAAGCCACCAATCCCCATCAAACCTATAGTGTGTAGATAAAATGTTACTCTCAAAGGAATAACGGCAACTTCTGAGTTGGTGTCTGAGCTAAATACCCCACCATACCTCCCCAAAAAACAGCCCCCCCGAGCTACATGATGTAAGCTGAAATCATGATTTCAAGAAGAGAATGCTGTGAGGGTTGAACATCAAGTTGGTACATGAAGTAGCTTTTAAACTGAAAGTAATCTGTTGTATTTTCATGTTTCTTACAATGCATTACTGAATGATGTAGAAAGAAATATTTCAATAATTAAATGTTTTGTTACAGTTCATTGATTTTTCTAAATTTTTGCAACACAGTTCTAAAATGATGAACTGAGGAATTGTTTCTACTTGCTACTTATTTGGGCTCCCCGTCCATAAATACATTAAAGCAAGTTATTCAAAGTTAACATGAGACAGCGTTTACTTAGGTGTGGACTTATGAGTGTTTGAGTAGTACTGAAAGTCAGTACTGTTTTGTATATGCTGTGGATGAATAATTTGAAACTTACTTCTGTGCCATCACACAGAAGGTTAAGTATATTTCAACTACATAGTTTCAAGGAAAAGTTGTAACAAACAAACTGTAGTAAACAAACTGTGGTACTAGGTGGATTCCTTTCCAGGATACAAATCTGTATGTGAAATTACTGTGTTTGCAGCTTCAGCAGGGGCTAAATTATAACCTCAATACAAAGGAGATCATCCTGTCAAAAATATTAAATGGTCTTCGGTAAAATAAAGTGGGGTTTTGCTGTATTTCATGTGTTAGGGGGTTAGAGTTATCTGTTTGAGCTCCAACCTAGTTGGATAAATGTGGTAAACTATTACACTGCATTAGTAGGTTTTGAAATTATTAAATAATCTCTGAATGTATGGTGTTTTACAGAGCATCTCATCTCACAAAGTCACGCATCACAGGGTAGACTAAGAAATAAAATGTTCCATCTAGGGTAAAAACAAAATACAGTTTGTCTTGGGCATAACTGCAGCAGGCCTGGGCATTTATCAAGAGCATTAACAGCTGCTTCAAAACAGACTAGATGAACAAGTACTGTTCTTTCTGTCTAGTCTAGTAAAGGGCTACACTGTATTATGTGTATGCTCTTTCTTAGGGTGCAGACTTACTGAATCTCTGATGGGGAAAAACATGCTGTCCAGAGATTAAAATAAACCTATGTGCTAACTTTTCATTATGTATTGATGTGTGGCATGAGATTGCAGTTTTATTCCAATTAATTGACTAGCTCTGTCAATAAAATATGGATTCCAAGTAGGAAAACACTTCTAAAAGAGGAATAGCAATATATTCTGTGATTCTTTAAATGTGAGCTGTGTCAATAAATTAATCCCAGAATAAGGAAGTTTGGGCTGAACTTTTTCTTTGTGGGATACGAATCTGATAATATATAGTTATTTCAGTTACAGAAGGGAAGTGTTAGAAGCCTTAGATTTCACTTCTATGAAGATATCTGATCAAAATTTAGGAACAGGAAATTCTGGAAAAAATGTTAGATATCTTCTGTTTTTATGATGCAGTTTTGTGGTTTTAGCTGAAGCAAATTTTTTGTTGTTGTTGTTTCTCCAAGTTACAGACACTTAGGTATAAAGTGTAAAGGCTAATGTGGAGTTTTAGGATCCCTGGCAAAAATTCTGTGTTAGCAGTGGAACTACTGTTCCAGCAGTCATTTATGTCACTATCGTTCCTAAAAGTACAGCCAATAAATGACCGATATTTCGTCTTGTACTTGACTATAAACTGTGTCAATGAAATCAGTTTTTTGGTGATGACACCTTGTGTTACATAGTGTAGAAGTTGTACTGAGCTCTCAGATTGATGTCAGCTCTTTAGCTGAAAGTTAGTCTCCAGTTTCTTTTCTCACTGAATGCTGGTCTTCATTTTGGTGTGCAAGTTCATTACTGAAGTCTGGGAAGTACTGTTTTTCATTTGGGGTACATTCTGAACAGTTCTGACTACTGCTGCTGGGAGAGTCTAGGTTGGACTGCTTAAAACCCATGGGGTTATGCATGTGCTTGTTTTTTAAGGCTGCTTGATGTTGCACTTGTCTCCTCCCTATAGCATTGGTGCTTAACCACCTGTGTGGCTTCAGTCTGAATATTTGAGCATTTGAAGGGTTAATACTTCCACACAGGTGTGTGATAGGTAACGGCAGAATAATGAGTTCAGGTAGAGGATAGCTGGTTTTGAACAGCCCTGAAGGGGGTGAACAGTTATTCCTTGTTAATCATGGATGTGAAAAATCCTTCTTTTAGATAGTCTTACATAGTTTAAGGGCAGTGCACAACACGTTCATCCTCTTAGAACAGGGAGGAGACCACAAAGCCTGTGGTGTTAAGGGTTCCCAAGGGAATGTGGGACTATCTTACATTAATTATACTGGCCACCTGTATTTATAGGTTTTTAAGAAAAAGAATAAAAAAGTTATTCTGCATTAGCAGGCTTCTGTCAAAGCAACTTCAAATATCTTCTGTAAAAATGTCTCTTGAATCAGGGGTAGACAAAACTTTTCTTTGAAGATGGTATTTAAAAAGATGCAGTGTTCTAACAGAATTTAAAAAAAAAATCAAATTATAGCTACATTTTGATTACAGAACACTACAAAGTATTTGATAAAACTCTTAAGTCCAAGAGCAATGTTCTTCTAAAAGCCTTGTCAATGCCCGCTATTTATTTTTATTATATTTTATTCATCTGAGTGTCTTTTCTCATGGGACTCCTTTTATAGGTCTAAAGTCAAATTGCAGTGAAGAGTGCTGTTTGCTCTTTGCAGACCTTTTTACGAATTCCAGGGCAGGAAGGCTGTTTATTTTTCCCACATCTGTTTTGTGCTCATCCTTTGTGGCATTGTTTGCTGGATGCTCTTCTTTCTTACTTCCTCTGAAATGGGTAATTTGCACTGTTGCAAAATGGTGAAACTAAATCTGATTCTGCAGAGCTCTTGTGCCAATGTTTTTGTTTCAAATGGTGTTTTGTGTTCAGAAGCTATTTTAAATCAATTCCATAGAGCACTGATATTAAACTTAAAGCTATACATTTTCATTTTACTCTGTAAAAATCACATTTATCTGTTGCAGAGCCAGTTGAATTTTTATTAGCATACTGATTTAATATTAGTTGGCCATAGGTGAAAATTGACTTGTCATTACATTTTAATATGGCATATTTGAAAGATTATCTAAGATGCTCCTTATTTTGGTTGCAGAATTCTTCTATCTGGAATTTTACAGTTAAACTCCAAAATGCAACTTCAGTGACTCATACTGTTACATTACCTCATTTACTATGAAGAGCCTGGTTGAAACTTCATCAGAAGAAATGTTTTATTTTCCTATTTTCCTTCATAGTATGTAGTTCATTGTGATGGCTTGTCTTTAATAATAGTCTAGACAGATAATCAAATACAATATGGCAAAGTCTCCCTTAATTTTTTTAAGGCACACCAGCCTTTCTGACTAGTTTGGCAGGATGTCTGTACAGGTGTTATAGAAAAATACTTGGGTGAAAACTTACTGTGGCAGAAAGGTTTGTAACTGTCTATCGGGACTCTCTTCAGGCCTTGTCTTTCTAAACAGTCTGTTCAAACCCTAGCTAAATTCCACCTACTAGATCAGCTTCACACCTCCTCTTTCATTGCCTTTTTTTTTTTTCTTGGAAGTAATTCCAGGTATTGTCAAAATCATCCTTGTTTCATCTGATACTTGAACCTTTGTTACTCTGTGGAGGTTTTATAACTTGTTTCCTTCTTTATGGTATACTTTGTAGAATAAAGTCCAGTGAGTGAGCTTCACAAGATGTGGAGGCTTGAAGAAATCTTTGTTGATTGTCTAATCCCATGCCACAGATTAACTCAAGGTCCATCAGAGCAGGTGGCTGAGTTGAGTTTTGAATGTCTCCAGCAATGGAGAGTCTGCAGCCTCTCTAGGTAACCTGTTTCAGTGCAACCACCCTCACAGTCAAACACTTTCCTTAAATTGAAATACAGTTTTCCTGTTCTTTGATTTGTGCCCATTGCCATCCTTTCATTGTGCACCCCTGAGAAGAGTCTGGGTCAGTTTTCCTTACTTGGGATGGGATTGAATCACTTATTTATACACATGGAGATATCTATGAGGCTTTTCCTCCTCAGGCTAAACAGTCTCAGCTCTCTCAACTTCTTCCAATGTGGCAGGTGCTTCAATCTGCCTGCTTAGGCATCTCAACAGTTCTTCCCTGGACTTGGTCCAGTATGTCCCTATCTCTTGTAGTGGGGAGTCCAGCACTGGGCACAGCTCTCCATCTGTCTCACCAGTGCTGATTGTAGGGGAAGGACCACCTGCCTTGACCTGCTGGCGACACTGATGATTACAGCCCAGGATGCTGTTGGCCTTTTGTGCCAGGACGCATTGCTGGCTTCAGTTTAATTTCTTATTCATCTGCATCGGAGGCCTTTCTCTGTGGTGGTTCTTCCAACTAGTGGTTCTCCAGTGTGTGCTGGTGCATGGGATTATTCTTCTCCAGGTTCAGGGCTTTCCATTTCCCTTTCATTGCCCTTCCCAAGTTTCCTTTTTGAGCAATTCTCCGGCCTGTCCAGGTGCCTCTGACAGGCACTGCACACACCTAGTGCATCCGTCATTCTTTCCAGTTTTGTATCATCTGCAAATACACTGAGGGTGCAATGTGTCCCATCTTCCAGGTTGTGAATGAAGTTTTGGACAGTACTGGTTCCATTACTGACTCCTGGGGTACATCACTAGTGATTGTTCTCCAAATGGACTTTGTGCCCCTGACCACAGCTCTTTGAACTTGGGATTTGAGGCAGTTTGTAATCCACCTCACTATCTGCTTTTGTAGTCTGTACTCTAATATCAGTTTGTTTATGAGGATAACCATTATGAATGGCAGTATCAGAAGCATCTACGGCCTTCCCCTCATCTGCCAAGTTCCTTATTCATTGTAGGAAGTTACCAGGATGGTCAGACATCATTTTCCCAGTGTTAAATCCATGCTGACTACTCCCAGTCATCATCTTGTCGTTACTGTGTCTGGAATAGAAATAGCTTCTATTTTGCCCTATTGCCTTCCCAGGCATTGAGATGATGCTTCCCAGCCTGCAGTTTCCAGGCTTTTAATTGTGTTTTTCATGCCTTTTTTTTTGTGCTGTCGGCAGAATTAGTAGGAATAATGACCAACTATTTATAGAAATATCCTTTCTGTTGAAACAGTAAGGAATACAGAAAACAGCAGCCTTAATTTCTAACTTTCCTTCTTAGTGAAAAAAATGCTTTAAAAAGGCAAAATGAGTATGAGCTCTTGACAGCACAAAACACTGTTCTGCATAATGTAGGGAGAACTGATTGGGGTAGGAGAAGAGTGTGGTAATTTTGGACTTGACATGAAACTCATGGGAGAAGAAAATGAAGGACAGAAAATACCTTAGGTTTCAAGTAGTGTACACTATTTCAATGTATTATTATAGTTGAGAAGAGCCTTTCACTGTTTCCTACACAAATAAGAAACTGAGTTTGCAGTAGTGTCCTGCTTCCATTCAGAATTTATTTTTTTCTTACTGAAACAAATATCTAATTTATATTTGAAATTAAATGGAGAATAACTTAGATATCTTTTTTAGCTAGTCACTATTTAGCCTGGAAAATGGAGTCCTGCTTAAGTGGTTCTTGACCTGGGGAAAAACTTCTTGGACTCCCAAATGCTGTAAGAACAGCCTTGAACTTCTCAGATTCCAGTTTATACTCATGTGGTTGGTAAACTTGATATTGTTAGGCTTAATGAGATTATGGGTAGTTTGACTAGAGAAATTCTGTTTGCAGAGAATTCTTAATGGAAAAACTGGCACCATCTTCTGCTTAGCTCTTAGTTCTTGGGCTTTCCTCTCACTTGATGACATGCAAGTCACATTCACAGACAGCAGTTGCCAGATGTGTTGAAGTTCAGCAGATTGTGGCTTTGGACATGGATGCACAAATATTTTCTGCCTCTGGCAGATATAGCACAATGTTTTTTGTAGGAAAGTAGTGATTTGCCTTCCTTTCAGATGCAAGTCTGAAAGCTCTCTGTAATTTCTCTGTTGAGGTAGTAGGAGTCACTTATTCTGATGTCTGTTATTCTGACCCTATATATTAGGGTCAGATTTTTAGGACATCATACTTAAACCAACCCATGGAGATGATTTGGGTGCTGTGCACTAGCTTTCTGTTTCGAGGTACTTGGATAATTTTGTACGTGGATTCTATATTTCCTGAGCTCATAAAGCCTGAACTGCTGTTAGACCTTCCCAGAGGATGCATATCCCTGTAACATCTTGGAACTACTTTAGGAGCCTGATGGGCTCAGTTGTGAGTAGAAAGTGCTCCTGCGTGAACACACAGAGATTTGATTGCTGACATGTTCTTCCATTTTAAATTGAAATATAATGAAAACAGGCTTTTGTGCTTTTAAAGTTAATTTATATTTTGCACATGAACTTCAGTGAGCTGTTACATGCTATTTTTGAATGGGTGTAATAGTAATTTCCTCTGCTGACAAACAGAAGGTGTAGATATGCTCCTTTGAAGAATACAATTTCTAAGCTGTACAGTACTGTGTGCTAGTATGTGCAGATAGTGTATTTAATTCTCTTGGCTAACTTCGAAGGAGGAATGAAAAATAATGAATTCTATCAATAATCTTGTGTGAGTTGGAAGCCTTCTATCCTTTTTTCCTGAAGCAATGGTGGTGGAATAAAATGCATCTGTGCCATGTATTTAGAGTTTTGGAAGGCTCTCATTCTCTATGCACCCAATGGGATAGGCTGTTTCTAATTTAAGAGTACAGCTGATTTACAACTTGCTTGGAACAGCTTTTAACTTCGATCAGTTCTCAAGTTATCTCTGAGGGCTTCTTTGCCCTATGGGATCTATGGGTAGAATTGCATCTACTTGAACTAAAACCCATTGGAAAATTACTTAGATGGGACAAAATAGCAGCCTTCTAGTACTTGTGAGGTAGTTATGGAAAAGCTCAAGCCAGGCTCATTGCTGTGATGAGCCGACAAGCATAAATCAAAGTGGGAAGTGTAACTGCACATACGGGCAAAACTTCTTCACTGCAAGGACAGTCAAGCAGTGGAACAGCTCATTTGCCCAGAAAGGCTCTACAGTCTCACACACCTTCTCTGGCTGTATGTAGTTGATATAGTGGGATCAGAAACAAGTTAACAGTGAAGGCTGTAACAAGTCTGAAACAAATGGATGTGAATTATAGCATTGTAGATGATTACATTGTATCCAGTGCAATCAAGATTTTTACTTTTTCTCCCTTTCTACTCCATGCATGATTGCTACTGGATCATAGTTATTGTGGTATGAAAACTTGAGAGAGACATCACAATGGATTTGTGGCATGGCCAGACTTCAGTGGGTTAGGATATGTTGCTACTGGGAATGTAATGTGCTGTCTCTGCAGTGTACCTCTATCTGTCATCATCTACATATCCTCTGGCTGCCTGCAGAAGACAAGTACAACTTGATATATACTAATTTCAACTAAAATAGCCTGTTGTTTAGAACCACTAGCTCAAATCAAGCTACACGTTTTTGCTTACTTTAATGTTATCTGCTTCAAAGCGTTACTTATTCTTTGTCTGTTCTTACTTTTTATCTGCCTGTTGGTATTGAGCTTCCTTTAATGAGTATTTTCACCTGCTCCTGTGTCAAAGATTTTTTTTCTTTGTCCCTAAATTCTTTTGTATACTTCTACCATTATTTTGCTTTGAAGATGCTTTTCTAGTCTTTAGAAAGTGTCTAGAAGACTGAGCTCTGGGAGCTTTAAGCTGACGTATTTGAAATACTTTGTATACTTTGGGTAGTATGTGGACTTTGCTTGAATTTATCATAAAGAGCTCAAAAATTTACCTAAGTTTGCTCAATCTCTTCCTAAAGATGCATTCAGCAACAGAAGAAAAAAATTATGTATATTTGAATTGCAGCTTGAAAGGATTATATGATATTGGAGCCTCCCCTGTTTATTTCTGGACACTATCAAAGGACTTTACAGTCCAGGTTATTACAATGTTGGAAGAGATTCTTCAGTACATTTTCTGTTGCTCGCACCACTAATGCTTCATATCCTCTGAGCTCTCTGCTTGAGAAACTCAAATATTTGTAGCTCAGTTGGAAAGCTGAATAGTAGCAGTATGGAATATCTCATCACTGTTTCTCAGTGCTTCACTTTGAGCTTCATGTTAGTTCTGGGAGAGCAGTTCAGCTGGTGAAACTGAAATTTCTCTTCTCGCATTGCCCCAGGGGAAACATGGCCTGCTGGTAGCTGTGCTAAAGTGTCTGCCAGCACACACTGAAAGAAGATGTGGTGGAGTGTTTCTGCTTGTTTTTACTCAAAGTAGCTGTAGTTCTTTAAAACCTACAGTCTTGGATTCTGTGATCCACTGTGCTTACCTTGGGTTTCAGCTCCAGAGAGAAAGGGATCACATCTTTCTCACTCACTCTTGTTGCAGTATGTTTGTGTGTTCTGGATAGGTGTTATTTCAGACAAAGTTAAGCATCAGGTCACCTGAAAAGGTGGAACTGTTGGGGAACCATGTAAAATAGTGAACCATTTTAAAATAATAATGTATTTTCTGGACTCCTTGTGTGGCTCCTTCCAGAGATTAGAAACTCTTCATGGTGACCATTGAATGGGAAGCTGTTGTGTACTGTGATACAAGGCTGTTGTTTCAGTCTTGCTCTGCATACTTTTTCCCATTCACTTATGTTTTCATGGCATTTTTTTTAGACAGAACTACCTACTGTAGTCTTGAAAAATGTATTTCAGTGAAGTCTAGTTCATAAAATCTCCATATAGAAAACTCAGCAAATTGACTCTTAAAAGCATCTTCTATAACTTGTTAGATGTAAGGAGTAGCTGAAGCGTCTTTCTGAAGTGTAGTAAAAGACGTATTTCCCATTATTGCCTTCATGAAAATTAATGATGTTTTATGTTCTTGGTCACAGGCAATAAGGAATAGTCAAATTTTTGGTAGAGAAAGCTTAGTTCTAAAAGAAAATTCAGTGACTGGGATGAAGTTATTCAAAATAGAAGATACAAAATGCAGGATTCATAAGAGATTAGTATTTTAATTTGTGTATTCCCTGAATCTGTGTAGTGTTCGAAGAACAAATATTTTGGTCTTGTGAAAGGCAAATGAAAATCGTGTGTTGAAACACTAATTTGAAGTGCCAAGCTCATTTGGTAGAAACTATTGAGACATGAGGGTAGTGCTATTTATTGCTAGTTTAATTAATGAAATTGATTTATTGTCCATAACTTAGACTTGAAAGTCTGTACAGCGGCAGATGCATCAGTATGTTAAAGGTATACTCAGTTATGTGGGCCGTGTGAACTACAGGTAGTAGCAGAAGCTCCTGATCTAAGGTATTAACTCTCTGTATAAGAAGTTAAATAGTAGAGCAAATATTTTGCCTGTGAAGTATCCCTCTGAGTGATCCTATGTGCCCTTGTAAGACTGTTGCATTTAGTGAAAGGTAGCCTGCCTGACAAACTTGATCATCAATTAATATTATGTCACTGTACTACAGAGCCTTTCTTATATGAAACTTCTGCAAAAATACAGATACTGAGTAATTTCACTGCCCTTTCAGTAACAGCTCATCATTATTGTCTAGTGTCCAAACTTAATAGAATTAAGAAATAGCAACAGAGATTATTGTCCTGAACAGCTGATTAGAAACGAACTTTTTTAAAGTCTTTACCCTGCATGTAATTTTGGATCTGTAATCACAGATTTAGAGGTTTAAACCTCTATTTAGCTAAGAGAAGTGGTGAATGAATTTTGTTTCTTGTTTTACTTAATCATTTGTTCATTTGTTTCATTTTCAAAATCTCTTTGGATTGCAAATATAACTTAGTTTGAAACAATTGTCTTCTACTTCAGTTTTGTGGTCTTGGCATATAATTTTATACATAAATTTACTAAAGGTCAGAAAAATGTCTATTTTTAAATGATTTTATTTTGAAAATGCAGTAGATGCAGAAACAGTAAAATGTATCACTTTCTTGTATTTATGTAGGTATGGTTTTCTTCTGAAGTAATGTTCAAATCAGAAGTCTTCCACTAGTCATTAACTTAGAGCTCTATCTTTTATGTGGAAAGTTTTCCTTCTACTAATTTGGAAATGTGATTTTCAAGATCACAATCCAGATTTTTTTGTTGTTGTCGCTGAATTTGGAATTTTTTCTCAATTATTAAAATGCATTGTTACTCATCTCTCTTATCCCAGTCGTTTAATCTTTCCTTTTCTGGTTCTTTCACTCTAAATTTTCTTTTAACCTCTAAATGCGTGATTTAGTTTTCTTCTGCTTAGAGAAATCAGGATTTCTGATGCTCGACTAACAGAAGGGAACCTGACATTAAGACTGGAGAATTATGGGTATCTAGAACTCAAAAAGCTGACTGCTTGCTTGTGACTTGAAGAGTGGTTGCAAACGTCTGTGTGCATAAAAATATTTCTCAGATTCTCACTCTCATCAGTAGTCACACTGAGCTTTAAGGGAGCAATAACTAAGTGAACTAAACCATGGAGCTATGTAAAATTGGATTTTTAATGTCTGTGTGTATCTAAATGGGAATTTCTGGAAAACCCTTTAGACTGGAAAGACCTTTATATGGAATTTTTTTTTTTTTTTAAATTTTCCCAGAGAGGCTAAACAGGCTTAATTATTTAAGTTCAGCCCTAACACTAGCAAACAGGAAAATCTGAGCCTTTATGAAATTCTAAAACTTAATTTTGCAAGACTGATGCCCAGTATATTTTTTCACTTTGTGGAATGTCTTGATAGCAGTTTATTGATGCATGTAGTGTAATCACTGTAGCGATTATATTTATATTTATATGTGTATGTGTGTGTATATATATATATATATCAGATAGTCCCATGCAGTCTGGTTTCCATGAGTGCCTTGAATTACTGTTTTGATGAGCATTATGCATTGCAAACTGTGACTTGTGATACATTTTATGGGACACAACAGTTTTTTCCAGTAGGCTGCTTTGCTTGAATGGCAGGTGGCACAAATGCTACATTGCTTAAAAACAACCAAAAAACCTGTTTTGAGCTTGACTTCTCGACTGGGATGACCATATGCTCCAGGACTGTCACAAGGTAGAAAGAATAATCTGCATTGTATGCTAAGAAAAGTTCATGAAGATGGAATATACTTGCCTTGGCTAGTGGTTGTTCTGTTGTCTATGGGTATAATTCAGTGGGCTTTGATCTTGTCACCTCAGTCTGAGCAGCTGTGACCCTGGTCAGCATGCTCAGTGAGAATCTTCACAGACAAATGGGCATCTTCCAGATTTCAGTTGCAGTTTTTTCTTTAGTACACTGTCTTATGTACAATTGATTGGGTTCTATTTTTTAATTTAGCTTTCTCAAAGTTCCTATCTTTACAGTTAAAGAGAAAAAAATGCATGAAAAAACCTCCTTGTAATGCCAAATATGAGCTATGACTCCTTGAGTTTTTTTGACTTCTGTTTGATCAAGATTTCTGTAACAGCTTCCTTTGCTTTTTAAAATTTATATAAATAGGTTATATGGATCTTTAGACATAACATTATCTTTTTACTGAAAGTGATACATTTGATACATACCCTCTTGAACCTTTTCATGGTCACAAAATGTCTATCTGCTTCATTATACCAAGAGGAACATAGAGTTGGTAGGGAATTGCATTTACACTGTTGATTTTGTATTTTTAGCTGTCATGTTGTTTATGCAGGAGGGAGTTCTGACTTAGTGAGTGGTTCACACTGCAGAGATTCAAAATCTTTCATAAAATAGGTAATATGGTCTGTTGGGGGAAACCAGAAAATGTAATTAGTCCATGGTAAATTTACTACTGGACCATGTCTCCGCTAATGGACCTTTCTGGTCTTTAAAATCAGCTTGTTACAGCACTGGGATTCCAACTCAAAGTGGTTGCATTGCATTGCTGTAGCGTTTGTAATTTAACACAACTTTTTCTTTTTCTTTCCAAAGGCGCCTAAACAGAAATAACCTCCAATTGCTTTCTGAACTGCTCTTTCTGGGGACACCGAAGTTATACAGGCTGTAAGTAGGCATGACCCAATAACTGTTATTTGGGAAAATTTGGATTTGGTCTGTTATTGTGTCTTATGGATTTTTGTCTTTTGCCTCAAATAGAACTAAGGTGTGTCATGAAACATTGGTGTTTTGTTTAAGCTGAGTACTTTCTTTGACTGCTAGCAAGATTTTTTAAAAATTTTATTTTACATCTAGGTCGGATACTGATACTTGTATGAGAGTGTTGTCATTGATTCCCACTTCTGTAAGGAAGTTTTGCTGAAAGAATACTTTGACTTTCCTTTTCTCTTGTTTGGGGTTTTTTTTGTAGTTTCTGTGCTAAAAGAAATAAAAAATGCTTGTGGAGATTCTGACGCAGAGATGCAGCACTGTATAAGCACTTTGATTTTGTGGTGTTCTGCTTTTGTGGCTGTACACACTTGGCCAGAAAAATGATAGCATTGGCAAATGCTAGGTCTGTAGAGAAGTCTCTCCTGTGTCCCATCATAGAGAAGGCAAAGCTAGTAACTCAAGCTCTGGGGAAAAAAAAACTATTAGATGCTTTACCTTAAATAAAAATGACAACAAATTGAGTAACGAGTTTTTGTTTTAATTGTATTACTTGGTTTGGTAGTGTTTTACTCCTGGCAATATTTTAAAATAAATGGTTTTACCCATTTGTCCTTTCTAAGGAGCCACTTGATTCTGTTGCAGTTGAAATGTGGAATAAAGTTTAGATTCTGGTTTATTTGAACAAAATAAATTGTAACGTATCTTTAAGTTACAGTATGTATTGTGGAAGGGATAACACATGACATGCTTAAGTAGGCTTTGGAAGGGTTGTACTAATTCAGCTTGTTTTAATTAGATATGTGTTTGATACAGTTCTTTAGACTCCAGGTGAGATTTCTGCTTTCAAAATTGCTGGATAATACTGGGTTTCATCATTTGTGTGCTTGGAAAAAGAAAAGTGAAGGTGGAGGAAAGTGGGATTCCTCTTGTACCCCCTTAGTATATGGAATTATGTTTGAGAACAAATGCGATATTGAAGCTTTTATTTTTAGTTGATTTTTATTTTACTATTGTGAAATAATAGCTATTTTCTCCCTTCTTATAGCAATACACAATGGCAAACTGAAAATTACTCTTATTATTGTAAACATTTCTTTGTGTATTTTGTTTTATTCCTTTGCCTTGGATGTATACTTTATTTCCAGAAATTCCCTGTAGATGTAATGAGTTGTTAAATGACTAGGCCAGAAAGCTGCCAAAGGCTTTTTTCCTGACAAACAAAAATATTTTGCTCTGGTATAATATTATAATATATTCAAATATGGTATTATATATTAACAACTGAGTCTCTTATAATTTCCATCATCTGGGATAAAGACATTACTTCTATCAGGAAGGAAATGAAAGGGATTTATGATAATTTTATTATTTCACCTATAGTGTAATGTTTGCTACCTAGATTCATATAAAATAGAAATGAGCCATAATTTGCAGGCAAAAAAGGGATACACACTTCAGTCAAAATTGTATTTGAATATATTTATCTCAGAATTGTGTATTTGATAGATGCTAGTCTTAAATCTATAATGTTCTTTGGCATAAAGCACACAACTGCTCATAGCGTATATGGAGGAAAGTAAGAGATCACTGGCTTCACAGTATTAAATTTCCTCTGCCTAAGGGTTATTGTTGATCAGACCATGAAAGTGAATGTCTGGTTATAATGTATTCATGTTTAAAAGAAAATATGAATGATAGTAAAAAAACTACAGCTGCTTAGCACTAAATTTCTAATAAAAAAAATGTCAGGCCAACAAAAGCACTGATGTTATTTAAATGTTTGTGGTCAGTTTTCAGAAACTATGTAGCATGTTCCCTTTGAAGAGTATAAAGTGATTTGTTTTTTTACATGTATCATTGTATATGCTTAGATGTATTTACATCCCAATAAATATTTTTCTAAGGAGAATTAAAGTTCTCTAAACATGATCAATAATATATATATATTTTGCTTTGGGTTTAGTATTTATTTTTGGCATTTAACAGCTAATCAAACAATGTGTGTACTGCAAGGTTTCAACATGCTGTTGAGCTTCTGTGAATAATAATTACCATTTGACCCTTGGCTGTAAATGAGATGCCAGGTGAAGAAGCACATATGCTTGTTGTGTAGGCTAAATGCAATATAAAAGAAAGAGGTTACACTGTATATGAATTATGATTCGACACAGTTGGTTGCCGCCAGCGGCCGGCTATGCTTTCCCTTTGCTGTCTGCTCCAATTTCTCTTTGGACGGGTTGAGAGAGCACTGCGTGTTCAGGTCAAGATGTTTGCCTAGAAATAGTAGTACAGTTGCAGCTGTGTTTGCTGGAGCAGGAGACTAGTTTAAATAGCATTACCATTTATCCAGTCCATTAACAGAACTCTGTAAAATAATACCAACTCTGCATAAACTACAGGACAGTGTAATAAAATTACAAGCACTTGTTGACAGATGGGAAGTGTAAGTAAAGGAAAGCAATAGGCTGAGAATTTAAAAGAGACAGTGCATTATTTTCTGTGTCTAAAGACACTTAATTTCAAAGGTAGTTAAATTATTTTTCAGGCTACTTTCTTTCCAGTTTAGCAGCCTTCCAAGAAATCTCCTGGAACTAGTTAAAATGGATAATTTTAGTCAAAACAGAAGCTGATTTTCCCATTAAGAGCTATCTACAAAGGTGTTTTGACATAAATATTTCAGTAGGAAGTAGTTAATGCTAAAAATAGTATGAAGAGTGCTGTAGGGTATGTTAATCATACCTTGCAAGCAATCTCTCAAAGCACAATGTACATGAACCTCTGCTTTGATGCAACACCACTAAAATAAAGGTGCTGTTGTAAGTCCCCTGGGATGATGATATAAGTTCTTGCTCAACAAGTAGTATTCCTCAAGGAGGAGATGCATTCTTTGGTGACCCGTATGCCCACTCACGCTAAGTTGTGTAGCCTCAGGGATGGTACCTTAGCACAGAGAACTACTACAGCCTAGTGAGTGCTTATCTGAGGCAAATAGATTTTGACTGCTTACTTTGACTGGTTAGATCACAGTTCATTGATTGCTGTTTGCTGCAGGGTACTGAGTGCTGGACCCAAGCTGTTTGAAAAATCAGTTTTAAAAGATACCTTTATTAATCAGTGGGATGTAAAGGTTATTGAATTACATGCACAAAGCTTGTCCCTTTTGATTTACATTTCTTGTGCTTGGAATGTGGTTAAGTTTCCTTACTGAGTAATATCTGTGGTATAAGTTAGGCAATGTTGGCTTTAAAAAAAATCAACCTTTGTAGTGAATGTGGTCTTATATATGTTTTTCTTCTAATATGTGTACTTGAAGGTACAAGTCTCTCCTCTAAAGGGAAAAAAAACCCAAAACTTAATATAGTCTGATTAATAAGCATCACTTTCGAGATGTCTGTTAGTCACTAAAAAAATTCCTAACAGCAAAGAATTACAGGGGAGAAGTACTAAACATCAAAAAAACTTTAAAAAATTATCTTAGGCCAGAACAACAGCAGCAGCAGCTACAACAACAAAACATGCCGTACAGGGGGCCCTTGCAAAAATTCCTCCTGAATTAATTTCTGCCAGCTATGATTAAAGTATGTGGTACTAGATGTGTCAGACACCATAGTTCTCTGCTTCATTTTACTCTTGGCCTCTTTGGCCCCTGCCACAATAAATCCCACAATGGTTGGGCAGGAATTGCAGGTTGCAGTTGCCAGGGTTACCGTTGTCCGGCCGGACCGACATCATTACTCATCCCGGCCGGCAGCCCCAGCCCGTGGCCGCTCCCGGCGCGGGAGCCGGCGGCCCGGGGAACTTCTCCCGCTGGTTCTCGATGCTGTGCTGGAGGTGCCGTTTGCATCACTTGCTGAGCGTTGTTTTGCTTTTACCTTTGCCGAAAGAGAAAAAAAGGAAAAAAAAAACGCAAAACAAACCACATCAGATAGGAAGGAAAAGAGGTAATACGATGGCGCATGTAAGGCGCTGGAACAAGGACTTTTAAATGTTTTTAAGTGCTGGACTCCCTATTGTTGAGGTGTAATTTATGATTTTGTCATATTTCTTTTAACAGTAATCATGGTAAGTGGGACTATGGTCATAATTTTGTAGAAAAGACACTTATCTTCAGTCTGAATCCATTTTAACAACTCAATAAAGGAATCACTCATTAGAAAAATGCTCATTATCTCAAAGCCTCTGAAATATTCCAAAGGCAAACACCTGCTCTGGGTGTTAAATCCAATGAGGAGCAAAAATAAGTTTCTCCTTTTCAAAAGGCAATACAGAAGAATTTTTCTCCTTTTGAGAGTACATGGTTAGTGGAGCTGCTGTCAGGTAAGTGCAGTGGGTTGTTTTCCACTGTGCTACAGTAACATTACAGTGTGCTCCATTTTATTGCAGATGTGGGCTGGATGGACAGCGATTTAACAAACATTTATTCAAACATGAATTATGAAGCCAACTTGTTGTTATATCCTCCCCAGGATAGTGTGTTTAGGTATTTTACTCACTTGTTTGAGTTTTTATGATTTCTTATGTTGTATTCTAGCAGCATGCACACAAGGCAACTCCATTATATTTTTCATGTGATAGAATTAAGTCTTATCATTTTAGAGCTAGCAATTCTACTGCTAGTTAGTTTTTAAATACTAGCATTATTTTGTTAGCATCACTCTTGAATTGTGACTATAGTTCTTAGAATGTAACTATATTTTAAAATTATTTTTTAGCGAAGGGATGCTGCATATTGGTGTAGGTATAAATGAGTATATAGTTCTGGCTTTGTGGTAATGTAAGACAGTAATTAAAAAGAAATCTTTACTATCTGTGTAATTACTAATCTTTTTTGCAGTGTGGAAGCTCACTTATTGGTTTGCTACATCAATGCATTTTTGCTAACAAGAGGTCTTATTGCCCCAGTATGGAATGTTTTCAGGGTGAATGTGGTCCCTTATGCTGCATGGCCACTGCCAGTTACAGTTCTGTGAGTTTATTTTTTCTATAATCACAATCTGTAGCCAGAAAGGCCTATCTAAAAAATAAAAGAATTAATGTGTATTAAAAATATGCTTGCTAAGGTTCATTGCCAGTAAGAATAAACCAAAGTAACTAAGAGCATGTTACCTCTGTGCTAGGTTTGTAATACCTCTTCTCTGGCATTCACTTCTGGTATGGAAGACTGAGGAGATAAACTTTCGTGAGACATTATAAAGACTGTTACTTCATTTACCTGCTCATTTTTAATGTAAAGACAAAAGGGAATTGGGAGCTTGAATACTTTATGCAATTTGACTCGCATCTGTATCTTTATTCTGGTCCACCACCACTTGCTTCTACCTTGAGCTTTCATTCTCTGCTGTAATGTTTCAAAACAAAACTCTGTCATCTCAAGGCACTGAACAAAACAAAAAACACCACTGTAGCTTTGCTTCAGAGGTAAGCCTTACTGATATGACAGGATGGCATGTTAGAGATTTTTGGAAGTGCTGCAAAAATGCTTGCAATTCATCAGGTAATTGATTTTTTGAGCAAAGGAACAAGTATTGCTTATATGCATTTGGTGTACAACTTGCAGTAGATATATCCTAGCAACAGCAAGCATTCAGCCTTAGATTCAGCTGAGTGAAAATGTTGGTAGAACCAGAATGAACTTTTGAAAAGTAGTCAGGAAAAAGAAGTGAAATGTATTATCACTCTGTGCAATTATTGTACTTCAAACTTCACTATGTTACTCTTCCTGCCCTTTGTTGCAGAATCTCTTAATCTGTAGGTCTTTCCTGAGCTATGCTTTCTTTTGGATTTGCATGTCACCTCTATGGTGCTGTGCAGGAAAAAAAAATGGTGTATCAAATATACAGAAATCAGGTGAAATATTGTTACTGGAAGTAATGGTATGAGATGTTTGAAATTGGAAACAAACTATTTTATTGTGAAATGATGCTATCAGTATGGATTGCTATAGTTTTTACTTTTGAGATAATTGGAAGCTGTCTTTGAACTGTAGTTGAATTTGCCTTTATTTCTTTAATTGTAAAAACATGATTTTGTTGTTTTTTTACAAGTAATATTTCTTTTGCTATTGGATAAAATGGAAAATTGGATGAACTGCTGGGGCTGTAAACTAATTCTCCTCTGGGCAGATCATTAACTCTTTATGTAAGCTGCATTACTAAGTGATATAGCTAATTTCAGCAAAAGGCATCTATTGGGATATCCAGGAGTTGGACTTTGATCCTTGTGGGTCCCTCCCAACTCAGAATATTCTGTGATTCTGTGATGCTTATAACTATTGATTTTTTCATTAGAAGAAACACTCCAAAACTGCTCAGTCCCTTTTTAACCTTAATTGGAAATTTATGTTAAACACCAAGCAAACAAAAATATGACTTGTGGCAATTCTTCTCAACCAACATAAATATCTGTGTTATTTAAAGAGTTTTATGCTTTTAGCTGCTGGCATTTAAATATGTCTAATGTGAAAACATGAATCACATTAATTACTCAAGCCATAGATCTATTTAAATAGTGTGGTGGTATTCAGAGTAATTGAGAGGCCTACTTTAGCTATTGTGGTTTTGGTACTTTGACCCCAAGCATAAATAATTATCTTCTGTGTCTTTGTTGGCATGATAGCAGTTAAAGCAGAGAACTGTGTTTTAATACGAAAATAAAAGTAGCTGGTTTTGGGTGACCTGTAACCATACTCATGTCCAGTCTGAATCAGTCCCTGGGTTGTTCCTGGAGAGTTGACCTTGAAAGCTTTGGTAAATTGTGATACAGGAAACCTTTCAGTCAGGAGTTAAGTAGGAAACTGAAACTCAGTGAAGGAAGTAAAAAAGCCTGTCAGAGGAATTGCCGTTATTATGTGGTGCAGCAACATGGTGTGAAATGTTATAAAGAGGATATCTGTAAGTCTTGGCTTGCACAGGGTGGACATTTAAGTGCTGCCGTGTCATTTTGATTAAAAAAAAAAAAAAAAAAAAAAAAAAAAAAAAAAAAAAAAAAAAAAAAAAAAAAACAGAAAAGAGGAATAAATCAGGCTAAGGGAAAATCTGAACATACAGAGGCTTGTTCCTATGATGGTAGGTTTCTTCTACAAGTGGAAGATTAAAGCCTGAAGTAACTGAATAGCTGAGAAAAGTCCAAAGAAAAGTTGATTGCTTCCCCTCCAACAGTTCCAATTGATTGAAAAAAGCCTAATTTAAAGTTCTGTTTATTCTGTGTCTTAAACCATCAGAATTTTCTTTTAGAACTGGGGGAATGCTCTGGAAGAGAAAGAATCCAAGGATAAAAAGTCATTGCAGGCCAACAATTGTTCCTAATCCTCACAAAATGCTGGAGAAATTAAATTTATTCTTTATTGCTCAAAGTGTTACCTAGGTCACTGGGCGATGGGAAAATTGAACTGGAAGTCGAGTAGGCACAATCTTTGTTTTGTGTCTAGATGCTTAACCTTAGACACGACAAGGCATCTTAGTGTGTTGTGGGAACTTGGTTCAGAGTATTAACACCAGGACGTTTATTACCCTGGATTTATAATAGGCTGTGCTGTCAGTAGATGAAAATGTTGTGTTTACATTTCAGTGTTAAATGATCATTTAATTAACACCTAAGAGAAAAAAAAAAACCCTTGTGAAATTCTTAGCAGCTTTTATTGTTGGTTTCTGTGGAGGTTTTAATATCCAAGTTATGCTGTGGTTGCTTCTATAATACAGCTAGAAAAGCCATTTATGAATGCAATCAAGAAGGACAGACAGTTTAACCCCTGTTGACCCTTCATCCTGAAGGTTGATTTATATAGCATTTTAAATGCATTGAATTTGTTTTAAAGCTTCTTTAAAGTTACTCACACAGCCTTCAAACAACACATGTATTTTTCCTTTTAAAAATTTCTCAAAGTGTACATTGTTATAAGAGTATAGTTTTTCTTAGAAAATTGCTAATGTATACAGAATTTATCAACAAAAATTTTACTGTAGTTAAAAAAAATAAAGTTGTTTTGCCAGATTGTCTGTATGTTCTCAATAAATATATACAAGCTTTTATAAGAAAAACCAAAAAGGAAGTTTGAAACAGACATCATATTGTGTTCTGGTTGCAGAATTGTCTGAATTCTTCAAAAAGAATAGGAAATTGGCAAGGGAAAGAGCATTACTACAAAATTGTGTATCCACTTTACACAGCACTACTTCCATATGTTCCATTGTATCAAAGTCAAGGCTATCTAAAAGGTTTAATTTGCTCTGGGTCCTTCATAATGCTTTTTGTTGTAATGTTGATCTACAAATGCTTTCTGCAATAATGTTGCCCTAGAAAGCGTGTTTGAATAGTTTTTTTTGCATCCTAGATCTAATGCTGGATGAAATGCTCTTTGTTAAAGAGCAGATGCTTTTCAACTGATATGTTTTAACAAGCACACTGTAGGAAAATTGAAATTACGTATAGGTTTAGAGATTGTTTTGGGGGTTGTTTGTTTATTATTTGGTCTTTGCTCAGGGAATAAACCCCACAACTTCAAAGCATGGTAAGCGAATAATAATAAAAAGCCCGGCACAGCTTAAGTCAATTATTGATGATCCACAAATTTTATTGTAGTCTTTTTATTTTTCCTCATGATCATGTCTTTCTCACATGTTGATAACTGAGCTAGAAAATGCAGATGGAATCTGCTGATACAGTAAATGTTCTTTTTTTTTTCATGCGACTGACATAAACCATCTAACACTTGATGAAATATTACAGCTGCAGTGAGACTTCTATTTGCCAGTGGGATCTTAGTGTTTTTCAAACTTCTCTGAATATATTTATTAAATTGAAATTTAGTATTCAGATAGAGACTTGCCTTTGCTTTTGTCTGAAATATTTCAGCATTTACAGTTAAAGCAGTGTATTGCAATTTCAGTCCTTTCTTCAGTGTTTTTAATTGAAAAATAATCCTGCAATATCCATTTCTGAATTGAAATGTTGGATGAAGGAGCCTTAGGAGACGCTTAGGATAGATAAGAAAGGCTTACCCTGTGCTACGTGCAGCTGGCTCTCTTCTCAGTCCTGGTAGAGCTTGCAGGTTTGCTGTGCCTGGTGAGTGAGTAAGACGAGTAATGCATGGAGAAAGACTTAGGCTGCACTTTCTACATGCAGACCAGGAAACTTCAGCTGAAACTACTCTGAACTGTTTGGGACTCAGAGGCGTGGTGGGAAGGTCACATAAATTATCTAAGTACCAATTAAAGGGACTCTCATTATGGTAAGGAAAGTGCCAATATACTAAGTGCAATACTTGGTCTTGGAAGAGGAACTGAAGCCAGGGCTGCAGTGATGAACAACTCAGACTGTTGTCCTGATTCTTGTAGCTGTTGTAAGGGTATTGGAGCCAGGGCTGGTGGCTTTACTTGGGAAAGGCTGCTTATGAATGCCGAGCGGAGTTTATTCTCTCCCTCAGACACTTGAGAGGCCTGCTCTGCTAATGGCTGTTCAGACCCACCTCATGGGGAATAAAGCTGGGACTTGCAGAACTCTTTTCATCTTTACAGCCAAGCCCAGGTGCAGGCTCTCCCTGGCTCAAGGGTGTTTAAAGGACCACACTCTGAAGACTTCTTTCCAGGGCCCTTAGTCTTTAGGGGGAAGAAACAAGGGGCTCTATTGGGGGGGTACTTTCAGTTAAGCACTCCTTGAGGATTTGCAGGGTAATATGTACAAGAGACAAAATCTTTGCCTCTTTTCATTTCTCCTTCTGTCCAGACAGTTGAATGCTATTTTTATTTTTGCTATGAATGTGTAATCCACACAGTTGTAAGAAAGGGCTGCTTGTACTTTATAAGGTAGCATGTACAAGGGGAGCTTTGGTGGCAGCTGCTCAGTGCTTTTAGTACTTTAACATGAGGGAGATAGAAGAAACATCAAGTCTTCTTTTTCCCACTTCTGTGGCTTTTTGTAGGAGTGGTGGATAGCTGGCAGGGATTTAGATAGTTGATTGACCCTGAAACTGCAAAGGTTGCATACTGAGTTTGATAAGACCCACAGGGAACGGTTGCAATGAAGATAGGATAACAGCTAGTGTAATGAAGGTGGATTTATAGTAGCTGCTTCTTTGAATGCAAAGTTATGGAAGGCTTATTAGATAGAAAAGAATATAAATGTACATCTAAAAGAGGGAGAAAAGAATTTGGAAAGCTTAACAGAGCTAAAGAAAGTTATTTACATGAACTAAAAAAATGGCACTGACACATACGTATACTGCATGAAAGCAGTGATCATCTCTAAAAATGGAGAAGATTCCTCTCTGGTCCTTACTACTTCTGCATAAATGTTAAATGTAGTCAATGATTAATTGATTCTGTCATATTTTCTATGTTCTTTATGAATTGTGCATTCTTTGCAAAAGGCAAGAGGCTTAATTCCTGTCTATATTTTAGTAATGTCTGTAAATTCAATAGAGCAAATACTTTTGTGTAACTGTCCTATGCCATAACTTGTTATAACAACAGTACTCTCCTTGTCACTTATGTGCCTATGACACGATAAAAATACCACTCAAAAAGCTGTAATTTTTTATGTCAGAATCGTTTCTAAAAATGACAAAACAAAACTTTTGTGGAGAGCCTACCAAATCTGTAGAGGAATGCTTTGCTACTTGATCTCTAGTACAGTGCTCATGTCAGAAGTGCAGAAGCCGAAACTACTCCTTTGGCACAGAGTACAGAGATGTCTCATGGTAAAATTTGAGTTTTGTGTGTAAGTTTAGCAGATGCCAAATTTAAATTTCATATATTAAAAAATCATAACTGCAGTGTTGCTCTTCCTTGGCTTAACAATGAGGGTGGCCATGCGCATTCAGATTTGAGGCTCTAAATGCCAGTCAGGTCATCTTCATTGTTGTTGCTCATTACGGTGCCTCTATCTGTGTAAAAGGAGAGAATCTTTCACCATATTGTAAGTCTTCTTGGAGTAGGAAATAATCAGAAAATTGTACAACTGTTTTAAGTTCTAAAATAAAGACTACTGTTAGTAAAATCTGTTCAATTAGCATGCCATATTAAGATGAAGCAGTTTTGCAACATGCAGTGTAGTATCACCTTTGAATTCTTGCATATAAAACTATATGCTCAGTTCAAAGGTGCTGGGGCACGGCCAGTTGTGCCACATATTATTGAAGTTTTAGATACTGGGGTGAAGTATTTATTTGGTCCACTGTTTTGTTGTCAATTGATTGCTGATCTAAACGGTGTAAACAGCACACCAGTAGATTTTGGTAGAGGAAATAATACTAAGGGATTTAAATTAAAAAAAAAGAAGTATGCTGGAATTATTTCTTCTGTGGATATGGACTGGATAATGTGGGAAATACAAAATATGGCAAACTAAAGATTGTGATCACTGGGGAAAAAACTATTGTGAGAGACTTAATGATAATAGCTGTAAATGTGCAGCATGGAACAATAAGATCATCCCATTTCATGTGTATGTATCAGAGGAACTGCAGGAAATGGAAAAGAAAGTATTTCTAACCATGTTATGGAGTTTTGCAAAACTGATAGTGATGTGGTTTGCTTTGCTAGTTAATGTTATGGGATGTTCACTTCAAATGAATATTTTGTCCATTTTGTTGCAACATTGAAAATATTTCACTAATATTTTGTCTAAACTGAGGTTTTTTCTGTTTTTGTTAATCAGGTTTCAAAACCTATTTTGTGTTTCAAATAAAACAAATATTGTCAAATAAAAGAAAACACAAATGGATTTCAGTTGTAGGGAAGGCTTTAGAATTAGTATGTGCTGTTAGCCTGTTTAAATGAGTGGAATAGCAAAATAACAGCAGTATCATGTGTGCGTGTATATTGGGAAGACAAAAAGCAAAACTGGGAGACATGTAGTTGAATTAAGAAATTGGTCAAGAAAAGATTTCTGAAGGGAGCTGTAAGTTTTTGAGAGGGGTGATCTAAGAATGGTAATTTGGTATATATTAAGCATTGAAGTAAAAATAATAATAATACTCCCAGATACACAAATTCTTAATAAAGAAATGGAACTGGACATTTTACCGGAATAACAAATTCACAAGATTTAACCTTTAGGAGTAACAGGGGTATTGGATTTTCTCTGTAGTAGCTGAAAATCAAAGCTTTTACTGCGATTTATTTTATTCATTGCTGGTCTCCAAACCATTCTGTTACAAGCTCTCTTCATCACGATTTTATTCACAAAGGTGCCAAGTGGGGAGAGGAGCCTAATTCTTCCTTGCAGTATGAATGACAGCTTGCGCTGTTGTGCTCCATGTAATGCATTGGACTAGGGTGGTGAAAAGGAGCCAGCGCTGCTGGCCAGCAGTGCTTCTCATACCTAGATAGGCCCTAGACAGTGGGTTGGTAGTAGGGAGTAAATTCTGAAACATGAAAAAGCTCACATTTAACTGAAAGTCGCAAATACTTGGGAATTGCTGATAGCTGATTTGTCTTTTTGTCCAGAGAAGACTTTGTCTTACAAGAGCTGCAGATTACCATAATAGTTTGTAATGTAGGATTGAGGCCTAGAGAGCCTTTCAGTGCTGGCAGAAAAGTCTATTATTTCACATGCTTACTCTAGAGAAATTTAGATTAAGATACATAAGAATTGTTACGTGTTGAATAAACAAAAGTAGAAAACATTTTGTATTTAAAAAAACATAGTTTTGTTCCTGTTGCTGTAAAAGACTTCTAAGTCTGCTTCCTGAAGTAAAGCACTGTTAGCATAACCACTCAGTTTTGTCTATTCCATGGAATAGGAATTTGAGTGTTCACAACTCTGCCTTTCATGCATACAGCAAAGCCTTAAGGTGTGCTGTGTGGGTATGCAAATGCATTAGCACTGGTAATTCTTCGGGCCTTCTCTATTAATGTTTAAGATACCAACATTTTAATACAAACAAAAACAACAACCCCTCAAGGAACTAAAAGAAATACCAGTCTTTGAGAAGCAGTCAAAGAGAAAATGCCAATAAAGGTGGAGATGTCTGTCTTGAAAAGATTTCTCTCAGTTTCTCCAAAAGAAAGTAAAGAACAATATCTATCCATTAAATGTTGCATTATTAGTTGATGAATTAGATATACATTTGAAACTTAGCTTAATATCTTCATATAGTGAATAATAATGTGATGCTATAGTTTGTTTATAGTTCCTTAGGAATGTACAGCTTTTTAACTGTGTACTTTGTTGAAAATGGAATTTAAACTAGATTCCTGTAAGTGTTTAGAGCATCCTTTTTTTCATGATTAGCTGTGGGTGGTATTGTTTTGTAAGAAAGTCTGCTGTTATTAATGTGTTTTGTTCACTTTACTTGCATTTTTAAATTATGGCTGTATGACTGTATTTTCCATTGTGTTTTATTTTGGCTTCTGAACTTGGGATGACTTCTCAACTAGTTTGCTAAATGTGAATGTTGCAGAAAAGTCTTTAATGGTGTAATCTTATTCTGCACAATAATAGTACAGGTCCCATATAAACTTGGCAAGTATTTAAAACAAAAAAGGGCGAATAGTTTTGATATGCCCACGGAAAGATGCCAGCAGAAGATAATCAATGTATCTGTACTGCTCAAGTGTAAGGTCGTCATCATTTTGGCATGCCATGCTTAATGAATTTCCCTGGGTGTGCTAGGAATGCCTTTCTTTCTAAATCAAGATATGGAAAACCCAGGGTCTATTTTTTTTTTTCCATGTAGAAAGTAAACATTGTACACAGAAAGCTATAAGTAGTAATTTAAAAATTCAAACAACTTGAGTTATATTCAATGTTTCAGTGGGGTGGTCCAGAACAAGATTGAAAAGATGTTCTGAATTTGGTTTTTGTTCCTTACTGGAGGAAAATGTTGTATAATCAGATATCACATTTTAATTGATGCTTTGCTTTATTTGCTTAATAACAATATCCTGCTGTGTGTAGTTTTATCAGCAGTGCTTTTGAGGTTGTGTAATGTTTAGAGAGGATTACACTGTAAAACTTTGCAAATATGAGACTTTTTAAAACAAGAAAATGTGGTGTGAATTAACTGTAGTTTTGAAAGGAAACTTAGTAACTTTCGGGGGGCAGGGGGGTGGAGAGCAGGGAGTGGGGTTAAAACATTTATGGTAAATGTTTTTTATCTGTTTCATGCTTTATGTTTTGTTCTTGGACGTTACGTTGAAGATGTGAATCTGTAGGAACTCCTCCAGAAGGTATGAACTGTAAAGGGAAAGTAAAGAAATATTTGTTTGTGCTGAAGTTTTATATTGAATGGGTACCCTGAAATAAGCCTAGGTAGTGTTGGAACACATGGGAATTTCCTAAAATAAACACAGCCATTAGGGGAAAATGTGATAATGACTTGATGATGATGAGTGTCTGCTGTTATGAGTCCAGTGAGATCCAAGTGCCAACGCCCCAGCCTCTACACCATGATCCAAATTGTAATGAAGGAATTTGGCAGCTCTGATGCCTTTATGTGAATGTATTACCATGGCTATGAAGATAAATAGTTCCAAAATGGAAATACTAACAAATATTTAGTCATTTCCAAGCAGATTAGAAGTGAAAATAGACATACTATAGGAACCAAGATAAATAAGAAATATATCTTCTGGGTATGTGTGTTCCATTCCTGTTTCCCTGGGCTGGTTCTTCCGTTTAAAATCAGTGTATTTAGACAGGTTATATATATTCCCTTTGTAAAGGTCACATCCCTATTTCTTGATTTGTTTCAACTTCCTTCCTGCTTTCCCTCTCTGTGACTCTCCTCTTATGCAAACATCAGCCCTGATTAAAGTCTAAAACCTGCAGAAAATGTTCTGTACCAAATTGTGGACTGGTGAGCTGTCCGACAACTGTAAACTGTCTAATGAAGTGCAAGAGTTCAGATTTGTTCCCAAGGGCAGGCTCCCCCTTGTGGATGCTGAGCCAGTTACTATCAGCTTCCACGAGCTTCCTAGCGTTGTATTAACTTTACCTATAATTCCACTTTTTTTTTTTTTTTTAAGTTAGTTTCTGATTATAATTAAAAAGGGGGCGGGTTTTTTTTTTGGGTTTTTTTTTTTTTTGGGGGTTTTTTTTTTTTTTTTTTTTGTATCCTCAAGTAATTTTCAAGCCAGACTGACCCAAAAAGTCGTAACTCAGAAGGTTTGAGAGTAGGAAAATTATTGTTAGAACAGAAAGGTCTTAACTTTTTTGTGGCTCCTGTTTTTGATGCAACCTCTGCTGCTCGTTTTTGATAAAAGCAATTTCTGTATAAATGTGTTCTGTTAGCTTTTTCTAAATGTACTGCTTAGCTTCTCTGCTACATGAAGTCATGTCCGGTAGTGGATGTCTGACATATGATACTGATAATACTGTGCATGTCAGCACTGGCAGCTGGGAGATTATTTTCTGTCAAGTTCTCCAGGTAACTCTACCAAAGATTAGGAACCCCTGTATTGCTGTGTGGAATGATGTGTCTTCTGTTTGTCTTGGTGGTGCAGGACTTTGCAATGGAATGTGGGCTGTGATACATTTTAGCATTTTGGAATTTAAAAGTCAAAATTTCAAGGTTAGAATTTCAAACTGTGGTAAAGGCAATTTTTCTGCCCTCTTCACCTGACTGACTGTTTCTTGCAAGGTCTTTAATGCAGCTCGTTGAGTTGACTTATTTACACGGGCTTAAGAGGCTTTTCTGCTTGCTTGCTAGCCCAAGCTGGATGACTCATCTGAGATCAAACTGTTGACAGAGGAGGTGCTTTTGGAGCTGCAGATGGCACTGCTAGCATCTTAATGAAATCTGGTGCCAAGGGAAGCATATGAAAAATGTAGGAAACAATATTGTAAATTGTATGTGAATCTTGAAAAATAGTGATGTGTCTGTAGATGGAAGATACATGTTTTTCATCATGAAGTCAATCTTCCTCACTCTTCCACTTCTATCAGTGCCAGCTCTAGCCCTGAAGATTTCTTAATGGCCTACAATTAATTGGTCTGAGGGCTTGATCAATGTCCTAGTAGTTGACATTGTCTCTAAAGTGAGTGACAGTCTTGGTTGAAATATGCTTTTTTGAAATTCAGAAACCTTCTGGTCCTTCCAGATTCCTTTTTTCCTATCACAGTCCTAGCCAGGACTGTTACAATGTACATATGGTTTCCTGGCTGATGGAGTTAATTGTTTGTTCTCAAATTATTCTCAATCCCCGAGTTGGTGTTTGCTGTTTTCACTCATTTTTTCAGCGTGAAATGGGTAAGATGGCTCTAAGAAATTGTAGACTGTTCATGATGCAGCTTCAACAAACAGTGAAGCTGCGTAATGAATCAGCACCAAGAAATTTGGCAAGTTGACTTCCTTTTTGTATATGGTCACTTGAAAATGCAGATTATAGTTCCCAGAAATGTGGTTTAGGTATAAGATGAAGAATTCACCTTGCATGTCTGAATTATGATGGCTATTACTTACAAAATCATAATTAGATTTATATTTGGAAAAAGATGCTACTGTTTCTCCTGCTTTTGTGGACTGATATTTTGTTTGGCCAGCTGCTAGAGTTGCAGGGGCTTCTGTTTCTTCAGGAAATGTAAGCTTGCCAAACCTGAACCCAGAGTCACAGGATAAGGTAATTCAGTACAGAAATTTTTATTTCCTCACCAATAAAAACTCTGACTGCATATTGCAATCAAACCCGTAATTTGACAGAGTTCCAAGTTAAGTTTCCTGGGCAGTCAGGAGGGGCTTTATACTGGTCGAATCCCCTTTTTACATGTCATGGATCAATAAAAGAAAAAACTGTGTGCAGAGAAATAGAGGATCATTTAATGGATAAAATATAAGCAATAATTTCTGATGACACTTGTTCTTGTATAACTTGTCAGATCCCAGGGCATATCACGTTTAATTGTGCTTCTTCCATACTTCTGTTATCAAATTCATCAAATTCTTGGATGCAGTGAAAGCTTTTTGTCTTCTCAATATTTTCAGTATATTATTTCTCATCACTGTCCTGAACCTCAACATGATGTTACTTGTTGGTGACTTTTACTGTGAGCTCAGCTGATAGACATTGTGATGTCTAGATTTCTGTCTTTTCTGAAGAAGATGACCTTTTCTCCTGAAAATTTTCTTCTGCATTCTTAATGGAAAATCTAGTTAGTCTAGCTTTCTTTACTATAAATGATTCCAAGATGCTTTGTGTAAAAGAAAGTGTTTTCTTTTTTCTTCTGTGGGAAGCATGCAGTGGAAAAGAAAAACAAATTACCTGCTCACTTTGAAATCTCACACACACACACTTATCAATAAAATATTAAAAAAATGCCTTAAGGCAAATGAAAATAATACCTGAAAAAATAAACACGTATTTTAAATATCTATATGGGATTTTTACATCTAATTGCCCAAAGGTAACCATGACATTACATTTTGTTCCTTGTGCATGCTAGTTGCTTTAGTTTAGTAGATTTGCTAACTGTGTCTATCATTGTGTTAAAAATTTTAATTACTGAGGTTTATGAAACTGCTTCCAAATACAAGGGGTATTTGTAGAAAGCTGGATAGATTGACAAGTGATTGACAGGGTAAACAGTCTCACTGTGTTCTGATATGCTGTGGTGCAATGCTACAGACACCTCATAAGCCTCACGAAGTAGCTGCAATCCAATTTTTATTAAACTTTTACTGCTGATATATCTTGACATTTATTGTTAATCAGGAAACTAAATGTGCCACTGTTGTCTTTTTCTTCATTTCTTTATAAAGCTTCACTATTACCTTGCATTCCTGTAAAACTTTAGTATGACATAACCCAAGAGAGATACATTTGTTTTTATTAGTAAAATACAGTGTTGACAAGAGGAAGTTCAGATGTTGCACTTTCTCATATGTTTTCCATTACTTTTTATTATTTTTGTAATGTGAAAAATCTTTGAATGACAAAAGCCTTGTTTGATGTGATACTGCAGAACACCTATTGCCTCCAAAATAGCATCCACCTAGAAAATGAACATTAAATCTATGTAGCTCTTAATATTTACCAACAGAGGCACAGTTTTACCTTTCTCTCACCCTCTCCTTTTCCCTGCCACCTGCTCTTCTCAATGCACCAAAGAAAGAAAACACCAAGCTGAAAAATCCTCTGGAAAGACAGAAAACTTCACTGTTTGCCCTTGAAGATCTTTGGTTTGTAGAATCATGACAATATTGGTAAATTTGAGGATACAAGGACCGTAATGACAAATACTTTGTTTTTCAGCTGAAGATGATTATTGATACTTGAGTAAAGAAAGATGATTCACATGTTTTGAATGCTTTGCAGCTTTAATACCTGTATTTCTTATGGTGAGATCAAAGACAGCTAGTGTAAATTTTGGCTCAATGTTGCAACTTAGTCTTGAAGTGTCACATGTGGGTCACATAGACACATCTATCGCATCATTCACATCTCAGGTTAAGGTGGTATGTGCTGTTACCTTGCTAACTGGATCTTTTGCTGTGAAACAGGCTCCTTATCTGTTCTTAGACTAGGCTCTCATTTCAAACGAGTGGCCCTCTTTTTCCATGTTGCCTGGGGATTTCACCCAGTTTGTCGACTTACTTTTCTTCTCCAGTTAAATGGGAACTAAATGGACTATGGCCAACTGTATTACACTATGGTAAGACTGTGATAAGAGACCCTGTAGTCTGGATGAAAACTTCTTTCATCCGTTTTTTAGTGCAGTAAAGTCAAGTGAATAGAACCTTTTTAGAATGCTACTGTTTTTTTTAAAAAAACCCATTATATTTAGTTTTTAACTCTATTAAATATAGTGATTTCACCTTACTTCTTCATAAAATGTCAATGTGCTGCTGTAACCTTGCCATATAATTTAAGAAATTTCCACCTCCATAGTGGACTTCCCCCTAAAATTATAGCTTTTGTGGTTGTGATAAATGATTGAGCATGGTGTGGTGAGCTCTGAGTATAGTGTAGAACTAATAGCAGCAAAATGTGTTGTGAAAATGGAAAAATGTATTTTGGGAGTGAAATAAAATTTTTCTTGACACAGTGTGTTCTACCATCTTCAGCTGCACCTGTGTGTTACGGTTCCCAAGTGTTTTGTTAAGCAGTAGCAACACCTATAGTATTGGGTCAGGCTTGTTCTGCTCATTCTCAGGAAATTGCTGAACAGACCTAAAGTGTCTGGAGCTCTCTGGAGGATGGGGGTTTCAAGTAGAAAGCAAAGAAACACTCCAGCATTCAGGCCCTTTCCACTCCTAAGGACGCAAGGATGCTTCTAGAAACCAGAAAGAGAAAGGCTGTGAACACCAAGAAGAGAGTGACTGAAATAAAAGAACTTACCATAAGGTGAGGGATTTTTTTTGTAAGAGATAGGAAATAGAAGAGACCAATAAAAATACAACTAGAAATTACTGAATTGAGAATACATATGGCAGTTAAGTTCTGGGTATATTTTTTATGCTTTAGCAAGGGTCTCAGCATCTCTCAGCATCTTGAATATTTTTTACTTTGGCAGTAGATATTAGGAGAATTTTTATTCAAGCATTGTTAAATCTTTTGTAAAAGATTCCAAGTATTTGAATGACAAAATTATTATGCTTCCTCTGATAACCTGGACCTCCAGAAGCATTTTGTATGGTTTTTTCTGCATTATGTGCTTTAATGCCTCTAACATCCAAATATATAAATTAATATGAAAAGATTTCAAAAAGTTTTAAGCCATGTATCCAAAATTATATGTAATGTACAATAAAGAAACAGGAGCTAGCAACATTTAAAAAAATGTATGCGAATGCAGAAGATGGAATTAGTATGAGTAATTTATTACATTTCAAAACAATGCTGAAAATACTAGTAATTATTGACACTATTTGATTCTGATTGCATTGGTTACATTGGGCATTTGATTGGTAAATGAATCCAAAATTCACAAACTGGATGAAATTAAAAAAATACTCTCAGAAACTATTTTATCTGAGTTAGTAGAATCGGGTTGCCTGATAACTTACCTCAACAGAAGCTGTTTTCTTAGTAAATTAACTTTTTAAATTTCTTTTAGGTTACAAAATATTTTTGTTCTAGAATTTGTAAGTCAAAAAGTATTCCTCAGAACTGTGTTCCTCATTCAAAGTTCCTATTCTTTTAGTCTGTATTTTTGCCTGTGGAAAAGGTTTAATAGGTAGTAACTGGTGTTCTGTTCTAAAATAATGAAATTTTTCTCTGTTTCTCCAGTTCTGTTAATTTGATACATTAATGTAAAACTGTGTTGTCTCTTCATGTTCAGGTAAATATCTGCCTGATTTGTAAGAAAAATTTTATTTTTGTGTAGTTGTTTGAAGTGTTTGGTGAGAAGGTAACTTTGATTAGAGTAGTATTTAATTGTCTGATGAATTGTGTTAATCTTCTGGTAGTTTATTCTTTGTGCTGTAAAATTACCTTTTAACGGTAATTTAAAACTGCCGTTTTTTTCAGTGGGCCATTCTAAAATGTGGTTTTTGGAGAAAAATGTCCTGAATTCTATAGAGAGGTGGAGAATAAAGCAGATTATTATAAATATCACTGTAGGAATAGCATAGTTAGAAGGGGGTGGGGCAGAAAGTTTTAAGAAAAAAGGTAATTTTTTAAACTTTTCTTCTGTCTTCATGGTTTCCCATTTCATTTTGCCTACCTCAGGGGCTAATATACCTGCCACCTTTCTGGAAGTCTAAGGATATCCTGACAGCAAAAAAGTTCTTTGTACCCCTCTCTAAATTTAACTTTCCTTGCTCCTGTCTCCTGATCCACCACTTCTGCCAGGCTGTGCTTTGAATTAGGTAACTGATTGGAACTATTTTCTACATGTATTTGAGAAATATGTTCTCAGAGATCCAGATGAAAAGGGCAAGGCTGGAAGGATCATGTCATAAAAGCTTCCTTCTGACTCTTTAAATGCATTTAAGGAGATGGAAGTCAAGACAAATGAGCTGTCCCCTACAGTACATTACTTTGATCGAACTGTCTTTGCCACCATCTATCTAAATGATGGTGACATAGTTTTAAAATAAATTGTGGAACTCAAATACTTCAAGTGAGTTTGGTAGCTCTAGTCTGCCAATGTGTGTATGTAAGTTTGCATTTCTGCTTGAAGCTCAGTAGGGTGGTCAGAATGAGGGTAAGGCTGTGGAGAGCCTGTGTTGCCACTAAGTTTTTCTCCCCAGGGTGATGCAGCTTAATGTTTTTCACATGTTTGTCTTAACAGAGCAAGGCCCTGCTGCACTCCAGGAAACCAATGCACAGCCACTGGTTTATGCCCTACTTTTAAGTGTGTATTGTGTGGGAATGGGACAGGAAGTCTAGCCTTCAGGATAAATGTTGAGCAGTGAATATGACCTGTGTATCTTTTGTTATTTGTTATTCTGTTTTCTACTGTGTTATCATAAATTATATAAGGAAATAGGATTAGATAAATCATTACCAGCTATCTTCCTAGCTGAAACTGTTCTCTTGGGAATGCTTAACAGCCAATTCATTGTTAGGCTGAGAAGGTGTCACAAGTGCAGTCCTAGATCTACTTGTGCTCTAAGTACCCAGGTATTGGAGTTTCACCCTACCTTTGTAACATATGGGTTTGGGGCACGTGGTCAGTGAGTGGATGCTGCAGACACCTGGGCTGAAATTGGGGTTCATGATATCTGTAGTGTGTTAGGTAGGTGATCTGAAATCCACTCACAAAATACAGCGAAGACCAGTGTGGAGCAGGAGAAATTAATATAGAAAGCAGAGACAAGGTAGCATAGCAAAATACAACTTGTGAGTGATTTGGGGGTCACAGGATAAATGTTAAGTCATAGTTCTGTTGCAGAAAAGGCGTATAGTCTGTCTGACCTACTAAAGCTCCTGCTGTAATAAGGCTGGATCATCTTCTGTTTGGTGCTTATCTGTGTCTACTTTGGGAAACTTTTTAATAGATGATTATAGAATTATAGCAACTTTATAGAAGACCAAGCCTTAAAAAGAGCTATAAATGAGTATTACAGAGTTTAGGAAATGTAGCTCCCCAAAATCTTGAAATACTTGGGTTTGCTTATCCTAGATGGGAGAGGACTGGACAGTAAGAGAAGAATGTTACAGAGTTATTAGCAACTAATTGTTTTTTTCACTTCTCTCCAGCAGCTTCATTTGAAGTGATAAGTTTAAGTTTAAAACTAGGAAACCTTTTTCTATTGTCTGAATTAGTGAAAGGCTACCAAGGCTTTTGGAAAGCATACTTCAATGGATATTTTAAAGACTTGGTTGATAACATCTGGTAGGGTATTATTTAGCTGTGTAAACTGATTCTGACTCAGAGTGACACTTTCACAAGCTAAACATTTAGAAAGGTCAACATATTTTTTTGTAATTATAAGAAAAATGTAGTGATTTTGATAATTATGGATTATGTTACCATATTTAATATGAAATTGTATTTAATCATACTTAAGGTGAAATGCTTTCTTTAAGAAATCCAGTTAATTCACATATGAATTATTATATTTAGACTATAAACCATTTTTTCTTCTTTTTCAGTTTCATCCTGCTACGCCACAAACTAGGTTACAGAAAAAACTAAATTATTTATATTATTGTGACTTCATTCTTATTGCTCTTGTTAATAATGTAACAGAAGAACACAGATGTATTTCTTGAGCTTTTAAAGTCTTCACCAACACTTCTTCCCTTAATGGCTATTCATTTTTGATCTGAATGTAAGTTACAGCATCACTATATTAAGTGCTCTGGTTTGTCATATTTTAATTCTGTTGTTGAATAAATGAACTTCTACCTTCACAAAGTAATAATCAGTTTAGTAGGTGGAACATTTCTTTCATTGAATATTACTATGAAAAGCTATAGAATAGCTTTTGACAAAGCTAAAGTTAGTGTTCCAGCAGCAACAGTGAAGTTAGGTGGCTTTTCAACCCATTCATCAAGCTCCTGCTTTTGACAGAGGAAACATCATTAACAAAGAAGAATGCATTTTGCTCAGAGTAGTGCAGAAATGAAAACCTTCTGGAGTACTTCAATAGTGAAAAAGAGGGTGAAAGTGGAAAGAAAGGCTTAACTAATATAAAAAAAAGCTTAGAATTTAGTCAAATTATTCTGCTAAAGTAGAATAATATATACTTCTATAATTTTCTGCTATGCCTTTTATAAATTAGAAAAAAATAACCAGATAATTTACATTGACATTAGAACCATTAAAAAAGTATCCAGTGGTTTTCATATTTACTGGCCTCTTACTTTTAAAATCTCACTCATAAGTAATGCAGCATGTGCTACTGAAAAACCCTTAGAATACAAAACAAAAAAACTTCTATTCATTTCTATCTAGAGCATTCTGTTTTCATCCTTCAGGATATTTCACTCAAAGACATGCAAATGTGTTATGTTCTTCCCCAAGTGCTTTTGAACTGTGATATATTTCATATCAGTGGTTATCTGTTTCAGATTATTTATGGTCTAACATGTAGGACTGTTTTCAGAAGAGCAGAGAACTCAATGTTTCTGGATTAACTTATTTTGCTTGCTTAAAAATTAATTAATTTCCTTTTCTCTCTGTAGCATGTTTACAACCTTTTTTTCCTTCCTTATTGGTTTCCTTGGTCTGAGCCTGAGATTTTAAGCTTCTTAGGATGCTGAAAGGTGCATGGTACCTGTCTTGTGGGCTTCAAGTAACATTTTTTTACAGCAAACATGGTATAACTTAGAGCTTTATTTGTTGTGGTGTTTTTATTGCATTGTGATCCTGGTATCTTTTGTATCTTTGTTATTTAGCAAGAAATCAATTCTTCTGTTTTAATTTCTTAATAATTATTTTGGGTTATGATCTCATCTTTATATTTAGTCTTCAGAATACCTGAAAAGATAAAATAACCTCCCTACCACCTTGTTTTAGCAATAATTGTTTATATTTTTTGTGTGAGACTTATGATAGGAAGGGTTGTGGTTAGTTAAGTAGTTGGCTTTTGCTAAAACATGATTTACCATATACTTCTGGAATTTTAATTCTTCTTTTCTGAAATGTGAAGTTGAGGAAGAATTTGTCATCAAGGAGTGATATGGAGTAGGTAAACCAGAAATGATGTAGCAGAAATGAAACAGATCTAGGATTGATATTTTAGTGTGTAGTCTACAAGATTGGGCCCATGCTCCTCAGCTCTTTCCAGGGTGGGATGACTCTGACATGAATAAAGACAGGACTGTCCTTGCATACAAAGCTGAAGTGCCAGCTGGGAATGATTAAAGTTTGCAGTTTGCACCTACATGACTTTTTCTGAAAATCAGGTAATTTTATGGATTTAACTTCTCACAAGTCTTGAGTTGGTGCCCAGGTCCCCATGTTTCCTAGGAACTTGCAAGCTGGCAGGGAGTGAATTAAGAAAAACAGTAGGAAATGCTGAGTCCAGCACCACAGTTTCTCTTCTTCCCCCAGAAAATCGGGTGACTCTCCCTCCTTTGCTTTCTTACTGGTGTACTTTCTTTTGATATTTGGATAGCCTGGCTTTGCTAAGAGAAATGAGAGAAAGCTAAACAAAGGTTGTCTTAACAGGAGAGATGAATAGGACATTGCCGTAGTCATCCCAAGATGAATAGGACATTGCCATTGAAGACTTCTTTTTAGATACTCCCGTGTCTTGGAAGAGACACACTGTGTGTGCCAGGACAAGGTTTTACTCACCTACTCAATGGTTTGGAATCTAAGTTGTTGTCATGTTCAGTTTTGAAAAAGTTCTGCTTCTCAGGAAAAACGTACCTGTGGCTGTAGAGTGGTTTTAATCCTGCTTTCTGACATTGCAATTCCATTGGTGATTCCCTTCTCCTTTTCCCCGTTCTTTATACTGAGTATTTGGTTGGTCTTACAGAGTAAAGTAGTTTGTAGAAAAGGAGAAATTTAGCTCAGAAGGAACCTGGTGGTTGGGGCAACCTCCTGGGATGAAGAACATCTAAATTTAAATAACTTTTTGAAAACAGCAATGTGAAAATGACTGCATCCTTGAAACAGAGTGGTCTTCTTATGGCTAGCTATATTTTGCCCCAGAGTGGTAGTTTTGGGGGGAAGTTGCTTCATTTTGTCAGGGGTTACTGTGGGTGCAAGTGTCTGAATGTTAGAACTTAGGTGGTCTTGAGCATAAATGCCCTTGTTGTGGAGGTTTTAGGTGTGTAAAGGATTAGGTTGCAGTTGAGTGGGAAATTTGAGGCTATCAGTGACATCTGATGTTGGTACCTGGAACTAATTTTGTGGATTTAGCTGGTGTTTCTTAATTGACATTATATTTTAAAGCCCAGGAGTTGGAGTCTTTTGTACCTACGAGTCTCCATTAGTTCATCATTAACATTAAAGGAGCTTTTGGTTTTTGTCATGTTAAAAGTGTAAACAGCTTACTTGAAAGATGATGCCACCTTAGTATATCATACTTTGAAGATACCAGATTTGTCTTATTCATGTTTCATTTATTGAATAGGTTGGTATTGGTGTCTGTGGAATTCATGACTTAACAAACTGTTATCATATGTTCATCATTTCTTGGAAGAATATATTTAAAAAGAACAATCTCATGATCTAATAATTTAGATCCAGATTTTTTTTTAACAGGAGTAAGTTTTTTCCCCCATATTTAATAAGAACATTTCTCAAAGAAAACATGTAGAATTTATTTATAATAACAGTTCACTCTGTGTTTTTAATACTACTAATAAAATATGGAATTTGACAGAGTTTTCAGGTGCTAGATTTATTGAGAGCTTGCCTTTTTTTTTTTTTTTTTTGTTGTATGTTTTTTTGTTTGTTTGTTTGGTTTTTTTAAACTAGTTTTGGAAGAAGGCCATCTTGAATTTTATGAGGAGAAATTTGTTATAGTCAAGCCAAGATGTAATATCAGTGATGCAGTGTTAGAAATAGAACCACTAGCTAGAGTGTCTTACAATATTTTTTTAGGAATTGAAAGGGTTGGCATTTTTAAAAAATATATAAGAAATAACTAAATATGTGGGATTTTGTATGAAATTAGGTGTCTGAAGTTTTTTTTACAATGTCTAAGTATTTACAGAAAAGGTGTAGTGTGTCCCTCCTTCTCCCCTCAAAACATTTTAGTGCTCTTTAAATAGCATCACTAAAAAAATGACATCAGAAAAGAGACACAGAGACCAATCCTGACATTTGATTTGTTCTACCTTCAAAAGTAGGCAGCAACTCCTATCTTCATTCAGCACCAGCTGACAAGTTTTGTATTTAAATTGCAGTTCGTTCTGCTCACATGATTGAGTTAGACCATTATGTTTGTACCTTCATGCGTAATCACTCTCTTAATATAAGCAGTCCTATTAAATATTATATCAAAGTAATTTTTCCTCTCTGAATTGGAAGTACTGCTATCTTGATAAAGGGTAGTGTTTCTAAATATAAGTACTGTATCACATCTGGAATTTTTATGGTGGTGTGAGATAACTGTGCAGAGCCAGTTAATACAGAAATGAGTTCATATTCACACATTTCAAAGCAAAAGATAGCTTTTCGAAGCCCAGGATAGCTTTTACACTGAACACTTAATTATGCTACTACTACTTTGGACTTATGCTGTGCCTTTCATCCCTGGATTTTCAAGCATAGAAACAACATTAGCCTCACAGCTCTATCTCATTGATGTAGGTAACGGTAATAAATCACTCTGAGGCTTGGTTTACTTACTTATGTGAAGTAGGTAAAATGGGCTTGACCAAAGCGTAAGGACTTAAGCATCTGATCAAGAACTGCACGCAGACCTGATTCTCAGCTTCAATCTGTATAACTTCACAATATATATTCTCAAAGAAAGATCTGGGCCCTTTGAAAGGCTGTCTGACTTCATCTCTTCTTGTGTTATCAAGCTAACTTCAGGGTATCTCTGTGTAGTGGTTTAACTTTAGATTTTAATACATACTTCCTTTTTGGTGAGATAAAAATTAGGAGAACGCAGAAGCAGGCACAACTTACAGACTATTAATGAGTTTATTAACAGATTTAAAAGACAGAAGGAAAAAAAAAACTTGCTGGGGTGGAGTACATTTCTTCTATGAATCTTACAGTTCTTTTGCACTGCAAGCCATAGATCATCACATGGGGTTGTTAAGGATGAATTATGTTGCCTTAAACATGAAGGTTTTTTCTTGCCCCAGTCTCTTAAAAGCTTTTTTCTCTCTTTGCTTTTAAGCAGCCTGGCATGGGCACTTTACAGCCTTCACGGGCTACACATGAATGTCCATCCTCCCATGTATTTTAAATGGTTTAAAGAAATGCACAGTTCGATATTACAGTTCTTTACCACGGCATGATAGAGATATTTTAAACTGCGCGCGGATAACGCGGCACCGCCCTCTCTTCTCCTCTGAAGCCATCTTAGCTCCGTCCCACGTGACGTGACTCACAGAACTCACTTTTTCTTNCGCACGGCATCTGCTTCAGTTCAGAGCAGAAATGCACCAACTTCTGGCAAGAGGTTTTTTGGCTCTTGCTGTCTCAGCGTAGTGAGGAAAAGGTCCTGCCGGTCCCAAAAAGCCACTCAGATGACTTCAGCTACATCTGCGGCTCAGGGATAGCTCCCTCTTAACAACCCAGGGTCCGTACCGTGGCACTGGGAGAAGGGGAGGGGGGGCAGAGACCCGGGCCTGGAGGGCCGGGGCCACCCCCCCACCTTCTGGCAGGTGAGCTGGAAAGGAAGGCTAAAGTCCGCCTTCCCGCGCGGTTTAAATATGGAAATTTAGAGAAGTGTTATTGGTTTAAAAGGTTGCCTGTCAATTCAGGGTCAACCCACTACACTCTGCTTCTCCAGTACTGAACTTCTAACGTTAGGAAAATGTTTTTAACTACGCACACATGCATTGATTTTGTCTGGTTTATTTGTTAGTGGAAACATTTGTTAGAGAACAGAAACCAATTTAAGTAGTAAGCAAGTTGACATGTTTCCTGCCTAGACCACCAGAGTTGCCATGGTTAACAATCAGTCCCAGTAGATTCGTGCCTGGAAAATGGATACATCTCCTAGCAGGACTTGACAAATGGTAACTTGTCATAATATTGACTCTCCCCTATTAAAAAAGAGGTTTTGTGTGAATAAATGGTGGTTAGGACCACACCTGAAAATTCAGAATTATTTAGTCCAGTGATTTATCCTGCTTTCTAGGTTAAACTGTAGTGTTTTGCAATAGATATTTCTGGATAAATGGCATTGGCTTGAACTGAACATATTTTGGTATCTCAATAGTAAATTTTTAGGTGTAATCCAAATAATGTGGGTGTACATTCTGGTACTATTTGGATATCCTGATGCCAGCAGAGTTGTGTAGTAAATGTCACTCTTAATGATATCCCCCACTCAGTGCCATTAAGATATAGATTAGTTGCACATTTTAAGAGATTTGAGTTGACAGAAAGGCTGAGAACAGTGCCTTTTCAGCATTTTGTCACTCCAGTTAGGAATTCTAAGGTATTATATGGTGACATTTTCTTGTGAAATTGTGGCTCAAATAAAGTGTTTGTCCTCGTTGGAATTGCATTGCAAATTGACCCTTTGCGCTCTTTTCAGTAGGAACAAACTGAAATGATATGCTGATGGGATGTAGTTATTTGGGCTGATTCTGTTTCCTTCTTGGGGCACAAGATCAAAAAAAGCAAGTTCTTCTCTGTAACACTCCCCCTCAAATCAAAAACCTCAAAAAGCCTCAAAACAAGTGAAAACCTCAAACACCAGAATACCCAGAGCATTTTGGTGTAAAATGAGGCATTTAAGTACAATAGACTGAAAAGGTGTGGTTCAAATCCAGTAACTACAGAGGCAACCATATGAGAAAACGTGTCTGGCTGTAATCAAAGATGAGTGGTTTTAGTCTGAGAGCTCATCTTTCTTTCTCTTCCTAAATCGACTCAGAAATTTTGATACTATTTACTTTATTCAAAAATGCCATCAAAATTATTTTCAGGCAATTGTATCTCTTCAGCATGACACGATGAAGCCTGGTTTCATGGAAGTATTGCAAGAAATACATTTATTTTTCAGAGATCACCTTCACTTGTATTTGCCAGTAAAAAAATGTATGTACTTGAGGCTTTGCTGTAAAGTCTTGGTTTAGTGAAAGAAATCATTCATGGAAGTCTGAGAAATTATAGAAACAATAACTTGTAATACAACTATTTTCTCATAGCTAAATGTCTCCCCCTGTCAAATTATTTCAGATTGTTCAAATAGTAGGAAATTGTGCAAGTAGATGAGTATTTGTAGATCTCAGTAAATACTTGCCATTTCTCTTCCAGGTGAATCTTTGATCTGCATCTATTTTTCAGATGAGCAAGATGAGTAATACCAAAGTCTTTAAGCCTTCTGAGAGCAGGTTATATGTCTGGTCTGGTTTCCAGCTCTCTGCTACATGCTAGAGATACTATACCCTTATCTGCAGAAATTTGCATGCTTTTTCCATTTTTAATGCAATTTACTTTAAACAGTGATGCCTTCAAATTATTTTGTTTGAAAATCCTCACTTCCATGGGGCTGTAGAGATCACAATTCAAATAAGGACATACACGAAGAGTAATCTGAATTTTTAAAACGTTTTAAGAGAATAAAAAAAGGACCTGTCATTCTTATTCCAAAATTTTACTTTTTTCCTGGTTTACATGAGAATGCATTGTTTCTATGGGCTTGAGCGCAGATGTGGATGTTTTATTTTTTATTGGTGAAATTTGTAAATGGATATGTATCTTTGTGCCATGTAGTGTTGTGTGTCAAAATGATAGAATCGTTTAGGCTCTTTAAATTTAAAAAAAGGAAAAATATGTAAATACTGTCTAGATAAACATTGTGGTTCATGTTGTCTTTTATTCCAGTCTTTACCTTCGACAGATTGTTGCTGTGATTGCATTACTTATAATGGTTTTGATTGAACAGTCATAGATATTGAGGATCTGTCTGGACACTGGGAACCCCAGAACAGAAGGAGGATGCCTTTCTCTGTGTGTTTAGTGGCTGGACGTGGCACTTAGTGCCATGGTCTAGCTGACAACGTGGTGATCGGCCCAGCGTTTGACTCAATGATCTTAAGAGTTTTTTTCCAACCTGAACGACTCTGTGATTCCATGTTCTCAACTGACAAATTCAGTTTTATCAGGTGGAATACTTGTGGAATTGTAACACAGAAGTTTACTTTTGGCCATTTGTAGGCTGCAATAATTTACATGCCTGGAACATGAATGCAATTTGTCATTGGTTTATAGAGGGCCAGGCTTTTACTGGCTGTATGTGGCTTGAATCCTTTTGGCTCTATCCGCTGTAGAATAACAGAATGGTTTGGGTTGAAAGGGACCTTTAAACATCATATAGTAACCCCCCTGTAATGATCAGGACATCTTCAACTAGATCAGATTTCTCGGAGCCCCATCCAGCCTGATCTGAAGCATTTCCAGGATCTACCAGAAATCTACCACCTCTCTGGGCATCCCATTCCCATGTTTCGCCACCATCACTGTAAAAATTTCTTCCTTCTATCTACTCTCAATTTATACTCTTTCGGTTTCATTATCCTTGTTGTGTTTCTGAAGATAGACTAAAAAGTCTATCTTCATCTTTCATATAAGCTCTCTTGAAGAACTGAAAAGTAGCAATTAGGTCTGCCTGGAGCCTTCTTTTCTCCAGGCTGAACAACCCCAACTAGCTCAGTCTGTCTTCACAGGAGAGGTGTTTTATCCCTCTGATGGATTTTGTTCCTCTGTCTGGACCTGCTCTAACAGGTCTATGTTTTTCCTGTAATGGAGACCCCAGAGCTGGACATAGTACTCCAAGTGCAGTGTCACCAGAATGGAGTAGAGGGGCAGAATTGCCTCCTCAAACTCAGTCGTACTTCTTTTGATGCAGCCCAGGATGCTGTTGGTTTTCTGGGCTGCAAGTGCACTTTAATGGGTTTTGTCCAGCTTTTTACCCACAAGTACCCCCAAGTCCTTCTCTGCAGGGCTCTCAGTCCCTTCATCCCTCAGCCTGTATTGATACTGGGGGTTGCCTCAGCCAAGTGCAGGAATTTGCACAGTCTGTAGATCTCTACTCTGAATATGCAGATGCACTGAAAGATTGAGAGATGTATAGTAATTATTGTAACTTTGGGATAAGAATCTTTCTCTTGGCATGTGTAGCCAGCAGCCAGGTAATGCATTGACTCTTTATAATTACTTGAAAGAGTTAGTTGTTCTTATAAGGCTGAGAACTTAATTGTAGTGTTCATTGCATGACTAAAATTGGTATTATAATCAAAATATAGCCTTCACAATTGTATGTACAAATGTGTATGCATCTACACACAGTGTTCATTGTATTTCAGGAAACATGGCATCTCTGAACACCAAGTATGGTTTTATGTCCCTTTTTCACATTAGAGTCAGTTAACATGTGACTGAAATTTTCAGGAGTACTAGTGACTGGATATATTCTCACAAGTCAATTTATATTCAGTTAATACAGCATGAAACTGAAGAGAACACACAAATGGAAGCAGGGAGTTTTTGACAACATGCTTTGTGTTCAAAGGCTAAGCAGCTCAAAAACAATTCGGAGAAAAATTAAAGGATGGAAAGAGTAGAAAAGAAAAAATGCTTAGCTCTACTATATACATATGCAAAAAAATCACATTTTTAGTCTGATGCGAGAATTTTGATTAGAACCATCTAAGGACCGCTGTAGAAACACTAATACTTGAAGGCGGTTTGGTTTTTTAAACGCTATCCAATTTTTTTGGCAGATGCCTCTGTTTGAAGTTCAGAGATTGTTTTGTATTAAACTGTCGGTGCCTAATTAGACTGGTTTAGAATTGGAGGAGTTTCAGTGTGAGCAAGAGGAAGCTTCAAAATGTTAAGCTATTCATTTTACTTTGTGTAATGTCTTAAAGCAGTAAATTTTGAAGATGGAATTTTTTTTTTTTTTGTGTTAATTGAATCAATCCTCATGGTGAACAACCCTAGCATGAACATTAAAATGGAAAGCACTGGGAATAACATGTGTGAACATGTGTTATGTACATTTATTTATAACCTAATGATTTACTTTATCTTTTTTACATTACATGATAAGCAATCTTTTGTGATTAACTCATCTCTTTTAATTAAATGTTTACATTTTTGTCAAGAGTAATCACATTTCATTTGTTGCTTATACAATGCCATTACAAAGTATGCTTGTAATAAAGACTTGTTTTATGAAGGCAGAATAACAAGCAGAGTAACTGTTTCTTCGCCAACTCTTTGGAGTGTCTGCGTACCATTGTTGTTCAGATTAGAACCATATATCAGGAGTAATACTTTGTGTTACTTTAGTGGAAATTGTTTTCTGTAAGTATTATATCATTTAAGACTGATTGTAGAATATAAAATCAAACCAAGAAAGTTTAGGTTTATTAAATGTTGTTGAATCCTGCCCACAAATGATAAAGCAATCAGAGAATTTGTAGGATAAATCAGATGGATGTTTAGCCTATAGCAGAGCAACATTGAATTTGAAGCAGTTTGCATAAGGCTGTGCCCAGGCAGGTGCTGAGGACCTTCACGGCTGGCCAGTGCTTCACCAGCCTCGGCCCCAGAGACTTTGTCTATACAGATTTTAAAGAGACTACTTACTCATTGAAAGTTAGAGGGCATGAATTACATACCCTCGTCAGGATTTGTCCTAATTTCTTCTGCTGAGCTATTAATGTCTGTTTTGTTATCCTTTGTAAAAATTCAGTAAAATAAAGTTCTTTGCCATGATTGGGGAATGTGTTTCCTCCCCTTCAGTAGTAATATGCCTCTATAATGAATTCTGTATTTCTTGATCAAAAGAAGTACAGAATACCACTCAGTTTGAAATACTGTAGAATTTAATCAGCCGGAACTGAAGAGGATGAAAACCATTCAGAATTTTTTCTATTGCTTTTTTTTTTCTATTCTTTGGTTTGGAACAGCATGACTTGAGTTTTCATTTAACACTTCCGACTGGTACTTGAGTTCTGACAAAGTTCAAAGTTGTTATGTACTGAGAACTGGTTCTATTTTCTGCATTGTTTACTTATCAATTGTATTTATTGTATCACTTCCTATGGTGCATATTAATGATTATTTTGATACATGAGTGTACTATGAACCAAAGTCATAAACTCATACATCTGTAGGCAGAATTTGAGATGAGGCATTATGGAAAACCCATATTTTATGAATGTTTCTTTAGATTTTTGGCCAGGACACACCAGCCAGGATGGGGCTGGAGTCTTCTTTTAACCGGATTCTGAGTTTAGAGTAGGAAGATTTTCTTAGCTGATGGGATACCTTTTGCTTCCCTGACTTCCCTTCATCCAACAGGACAGTGCACATTCCAGCTTGTACTCGTGGTCAGGTGCTAATTGGGATCAACAGGTGAAACTCCTTAGACTTAGGGGTACTGTGGTTATTTCCACCTTATTATTTTTACTACCAACTTGTCGGTTTGATCTGTCTGTACCAGAAGGAGTCCTGCTGTAGTTGTTTCTGTTCATTATCTTTATTGAGTTAGTTCAGTGCCTTGTGCCAAGGGATCTATCAGCAATACAAGGGTTTTTTGTTTTTGTCTTGCAATGTGTCTTGATTGATTTTTGTCTGTATTATTTATGATCTTCACAATTCATTTTTTCATTTCAAAATTTCAGTTTGTCATGTAGGACTTCTATTTCTCTATGCCAAGGCCTGCGGAGGAGCTTGTTGCTCTTTTTCCAGTTATCAGAAATAAGTTAGTGTACTGAGCACTTAACAAAGCCCAGTAGGTTCCTTTTCACACTATTGCCAGTTCAGCTGACAGAACGTTCTCTAGTTCAAAGAATTAATAGGAGATATTTGGTAGATACCTGAAAAATAGGCAGTATATGCATTTTTCCACAGAACTGTTTTCATCTCTCTCTTTCTAGTATGCAAGATGTATACTGTTCCCCGTCTCCTTCAGAGATGAACATATTATACACGGTCACACTTTCCTAAATGCTAACATAAGTAAACATATAATTTTGCTTCTTCTTGCTATTGTTGAAAATAGTTTTGGCCTTTCTTCTTGCCCTTGTAAGAAATTCATTATTTCATTGAGGTGCAAAAGCGGGGTCCATACTGCTCCTTCATGCCAGTTGTACTTCTGATTGAAAGAGATTAGGAAAGAGAAATATGTTTATTCATACAAGTATTGTAAAAAGTATTTTAAAAGAATGGTAGGAACACTTGGAGGAGAAAAACATCCTAGTACAATTGTGTTTTACTGTCAGATGAGTGGAAATTTGTCTAGTAGAGAATTACCTTTTAATGTTATTTTTACTTTTAGAAAACTTGATTTTTTTTCATGTTAATAAATAACTGATTAGTGAAAAAACAGAATTGAGGCAAGGAGGGAAAAGGGTTAGTGAATCTAAAAATAATTACAGAAATGTCTTGGGATTTCATTAGTTCATGTATTTTAGCCTTTTCCATGTTACTTGGAGAAGGTTAATATGCTGCTTAAAGACAAAAGAACAAGACTCCTCAGGTATATTGAAGAGGAATAGTATAAAGCAGAATATGAAAGAGGCAGGCAGTCCCTCCCTCCAGAGCATCTCTCTGTCTCTTGCCATTAGTCCTAGCTCATCCTGCTCATAGACTACAGACTGGGATCACTGAAGGTTGCTGGGTTTAAGCTTTTAAGCTTCATAAGCTACATGTGAAAAATTGTTGTTGCATGGGAATTATTGTTTATTAATGTATTAACTCTGAAAAATGCTAAGTAACTATATTATCTCTATTGTGTTGTACATGATTGTGTCTAAAAAGTGTCCTTGAAAACCAAGTTTAGGTATTATTCTTTTGGAGCAAAATTGTATTTCTGCTTCTCAGCTGCTACTTATTGGAATATAGACACTTTATGATTTCTGTTTCCTTGTTACTTTTCTGAGTTTTTTGCTTGCAAAAATGTTTGTGTAGCTCTACAACATAGAGTGTATCTGTAATCAGATAAATGAGGATATCAGGTCAGTGTCAATGACACATCTTGGTCTATTTATATGTGTACTACCTATGAGATGTCAACATGGTTCATATGGCAAAGAATTGATTACATGTCAGAAAAAAATGCTCTTGTCTACTGCAACCAGTTTCCTCTGTTCTGTTCAGTTTTTTAGAAAATGTAGCAAGAACAAAGGAAAAACTATAGAACGTGACAATTTTTTCCTATCACTTGTGAAAAACTTACTGGCTTTTAAGAAATTGCTTTTTTTATTATTATCTTTTAATTTTTTTTTTTAATTTGTCTTCTGAGTTCCTTAATTTATACTTGAAGTGCTAACAAATAGACTGTTCTGAGCCAAGAAATCTAAGCCCATGAAATGAAGTCAAATCAAAGGGGTTATATTCTGCCTTTCCCATTTTCCTAAGCAGATTATTCTTAGGGTTAACATTTGTCTCATCAGTAGATGAAAAGGTAGCTAGGTGCACAATGTATTTTAAAGAAATTTAATTGTGCCTTTCTGCACAACATTTTTTTTCTTCTTTTTGTTGTTAGTATTTTTGCTGTTCTGATAAATATGTTTTTAAAATTCAGGAAGAGCTAACATATTTTAAGAAAATATTGCAGCATCCTTAATGAGAAAAATGCAACTGTATCCATTCTCCTCCCTTAAGGAAGAAAAAAACCATCAGGCAGAAAAAAGATAAGCCTGGTTATATATGTTGAACATACAAGATAAAGATCAGCTTTTAAACTGAGGGAAGGAGAAAATATGGCCAAGACACCTTATCATAGATGGGAAGAGGAAAAATGTTGAGAAAATTGTCCCTGTTCTGACTCACTAGAACATATGACTCTTGTGACAGCGTGGAAGGAATTCAGTTCTGTTATCTTCTATCCATCCTTCAGAGGATCCAAAGCCAGAGATGGAAAAGGTTATAGGAGATACCAAGATCATCCTGCTTTTAAGAGTTTTGGAATTGAAGTTGGTATAAAGATCTTCTATCTGTGTTTAAATCAATTGTCCAATTTACAAAATAGTTTGCAGTACTCAGTCTGAGTCTTGCAAATAAACCTCTAAGAACTAACAAAATTCACTGAATTAATTTTTCCTGTGCTAGGAAAATTATTGTTCCATGTGTGAACTTTATTATATTTATATATGAACTTCTGTAGTCATGTAAAGGATCATTTAAATAATGATGCTCGTTTTAAAGTAAACATAGAAGACAAATGTTATAAATCCTGTTCCTGTTAACAGTTTAAAAACACTTCAGAAAACAGAACCTGCAGTAGTCTGCTTCAGCTATGATTAATGTTAAGTATTAGATTTGCACAACTTTTCAGTAGCTGATCCAATTTCAATTAATCGAGACAGAATTAAAACAAAAGCAAGCTATATTTAGGAACCTAAATTGTGGAAATATTGACTAATGCTTTCCTGCTTAGTTGTTTTGAAGAAGCTTAGCATGGGGTTTAAAATAAGCTGTTTCGTACTATTAATATAAAATAATCTTCTCTGCTGAAGAATAGGTTTCTGAAAATGGTTAGGATGTTTTCTGTAATATAGATAGCATATGCAGTGATTTTCTCCTAAATATATGATATTAATTTACTTTCATAACATCAGAGTGTTTTACTCTGCCTAGTAATGTGTTAGAAAACTGGAGCTCCTCTATTTACAACTGGAAATAGCAATAAGCATTTTCATCCATAGGAGAGTTTGGGAAGAGGTGCTTAGAAACTAGCTGGAGTAGCATTCCAAATAAAAAAGCATGCTCAGCCTGGCATTTGTTAATTTTTTTTTTTAATTTGTTCATTTTTAATTATGTATAATGAGATAAATTTTAGTGATGGATTCAGAGAGCATAAGAGGAAGTGTGGAAGAAAGGCCGAAGGATTCTGTTAGTATTTCCGAACTTAAATGAATGAGATTTGAATTCTAACTGGCCAGATAAATGAATGTGTTGAGAAACCTCAGATTCCACTGACCTTAATAGAAATTTGCAGCATTTAGTGCCTTTGAACATCAAGCATTGAACTGAGGATCTAAACCCCCAGCTTTTAACAAGCATACTTGATTCTTCTAGTCGTCATTCCTAAATTCAAGATAATTGATTTTGTTGTGTCTAGAATAAAAGAGAAGACAAGACTTCCTTTATGCCATTTGATCACTTACAGTTATCCATATTGTCCTTTTCTTCAAGTTTGCTGATCTTGTCAGGAGTTCATGATGAGCTTTTAGGGGAGGCTATTTGTCCATTTTCATGTATTCTGTATGGCTCTGAAAATGTGAGTCTGTATGAAAAGCATGTAGTGTTTGCCTTGTTCTTACATCAGAAGAATTTTTCCTTTTGTCCATTTTATGCTTGTTTCCAAAGGCTTAAAATGCAAGCTTTGTTTCTGCAACAATGGCTTAGTGTAGGCTTACATTGTTGATCCCCTCAGTAGATGCAATGTAATCCACTTTGGTAATGTGAATTTTTAAACAATCATCAGCCTTTGCTATTAACCCTTCTATACTAATGGTAATACCCTAGAAGAACTACAAAGGAATTTGGTGCTCAAGCTTAACATAAGACTTGAAGGACACTTAATGGCATTTACATTCCTTAGTCTACTTGCAGTGAATTGCAGAGTTGATGTTGAACGTGATTGGTACTGTATTCAATATAAAATAGTTGATTGTGACGTTGATGCTGAAATACAACTTTGCAAAGGATTTCTTTGGGAAAATATAAAAAAATCCTTAAAATGTCCTTTGCGATTAAATGCTACTTGACGATTCTTCCGTCCCTTGCTTTTGTTTGCTATTTAACTAGGTCAGTAGTATACTTTTCTCAAAATGCTTGGTTTTTTTTTCTTTAAACTAGATAACATTACCTGCTGAAAAAGGATATGTTAGAATTATTCAGTCATGTTTTTATTCATTAAGCTGTTTGAGATTTTTTTTGTCTAAAATAGGACAAGTATTTATGGCATTCTTCTTCCTTTTAATTAGTCCTGTTACATCTTAGTAGCAGATCAAAAAAAATTTTTTTGCACCTAATGCAATTTTTTTAAAATGTCATTTTGCTCCAATTTTTATTCTTACCTATTGACTGTTCTCCTTATCTACCTCTGTTCCTTTTTGAGAAAACTGATAAGCCAAATAAAAATTGACTTGATTGCAGTGTGTATGACCTTTATTACAAAAAGAACATGGATAATTGAATTTTGTGTCTTAACAATTGGAATTACTCCACTGTGTTTCAGTAGTCCCACTGCAGAGATCTATCAAAGTTAATCTGTGTTTACTGTCTCCCCTTGGAGTATTTTGGATATCTCTTGTGTGGCAGTAAGATGAAGAGCTCTCTTTTGTTTCAATCCACTGTGTGGAAACTACTCCATGTTTAATGAGACCAAGGTTTTATGAGGAATCACTGAAGGATTATTAACAATGTCAGTAACTTAGCTAACATCCTCTCTGCAAAATTAGTAACTCAGTTTTGCGAGTTGATATCACAATCAAAAAAACCCCACCTGGCTTTGTTGAACATTGCAGTTGAGTATGTTTTTTGTGTTTTGAAAGGTAAAGGCAAGAGATTAGGACCAGTGCAAGAGGGAGACTAATCAAGAAACATAAACTTATATAGTTCAGACTTTTACTGTGGTCTTACAGCATAGAGAGCAGCTCAAAACAACATGCACCTTCAAAAAATTTTAAGAAAAAGCATTATTGTAGTGTTTTTAGAAATGAGTATAAAACCTTACCAAGGACAATGCCAGCCTGAGCAGCTCTGGTCTTACAGTACCTGAAACCAGCTGGACAATTGAGAAGACACATAAGATATGCTAGGAATAAGGCTTCTTCTCCCACCAGACTGCTCCAAAAAGGACAGTCATCATAAAATAAACATACAATCAAGAAACCTACAATAGAGTTAACTAGTAGGTTTTATTTTACAGTGGATGGGAATGGAACAGCGGAAGGTGGAAAAAGGGAAGTTTGTAAAATTTTTTCCGTAATACAGGAGCATTCACTAGTTGGAGATTACTGCTTGGGTGAGCAACAAATTTTTGTCCTTTCATAACTATGTCTATATGAAGTGACTTGACTATTTGCTACTTGCAGTCATAGAAAACTCAAATTCCATTACAGAGCTGGGTAGGATTAGTTGTTTAGAAGTTCTGGTGTTGTTAGTTGCTTTACAGATATTTTTGAGAACCAGTGTAAACTGTTTCTTTTCGAAGGAAGTATTTTCTACCTAAGCATACTGAATGGTTTTTGGGCAGGTTTTTTTGAGCCTTGCTTGAATAATTCGAAATTTTTGTTTCATAGGGATAAATTAAGCATTACAAATGCATTTTGCCTCCTAAATCCAATGGATTGTTTAGGTTTTAGATCCTGTCAAAATGTTCATATAATGTTTAATAATATTCTGTCACTCATTTGCAGGAAATAACAAAATGTGAAACTGAGAAACTGTCAAAACAAAAAACCAAAATAGAGTGTGGGTCCCAAAGCATAGGTACTTTGAAAAGGTTTTCCTTACTTTTCCATTATTGAATAATAAGTAATATTTTCAATTTTATCTAAACTTTAGAACAAAAAATACTTTTTTTAAAGGCATGAATCAGAATACAAGAAGTTCCATTTAGAGATTATAAAGTTCTCTGCAGTAAGGTAAGGGGGATAAGCCTTCAAACAGTTCACCTGTGGAGACACTAAGGTCTCCATCCTTGGGGCTATTCGATACCTGGCTGGACCCAGTCCTAAGCAATGTGCTCTAGTTAGCTCTGTTTTGAGGTGGGTTGACTAGATGATCTCTAGAGGTCCCTTCTAACTTCAGCTTCAATGCTGTGATCATAAACACATATGCTTAATTCTGTAATGAACCAAAGCAAGGAAAGTTTATTTCAGCTCTAGGAAAAGTGATTTCCTGTGCTGATTGCAGGCTCTTATGTGTGGATTGGTTTGAAGCAATCATTGAACTGTGGAATAAACAGTATTACACTGTCTTTTTCAGAAATGTGTTCCTTTTGTCTGTTATAGTAGAAACCACTTAGTTTTTTTATTAATATAATCAAAGTGAAAATAACTTTAACAAAAAACCAGTAAACATTTTAGATTAAGGTACTAAAAGATCTGGATTTACTGAGACTGCAAAAGATTAATGGAGCTGAGGGATCTTGGAGGAAATGTGTAATAATCAGCCAAGAACACAATTAGCAATAATTGTATGCTAACACGTATAATTTTTGGCTCCTGACTGCAGTAAATAGGTATTCGAAAAATAGAGAATTATTTTTCAAAAAGAAGCAGCAGTGGCCCATCACTTTGAAGCAACATTTTCAGAATCCAAGTTGGAAAGCAAAAAGTGTCTGATAGATATATGCATTACATTTAAACGGCTTTTAAAACTAGTTCCACAACATACTAAAAGCATGTCAAGATAGAATTCATTTCTCAGATACCTGGGCAGGATAATTTTGTAGCTACTGTCTTACACTGGAGAAGCTGAAAAGTTATTTTAAAAGCTCCTATGTCTGTTTAATGAAGATCTGCTGCATTAGACAGTTGTGTCAGGTGGTTATGCCCATGGCAAGTGAATTTTCAAAAATTAAATGTAATGGAAACCAATCAGGATTTAATGAAAGATTCCACACACACACTCCCCCCAAAGTCAGTTCTGTTTAGGACCATGTATACTTGCACACTTGGGTGAAACTTGAGCATTCTAATGATTATGGGAAAGAAAGAATCCTTACAGTGTAAATGTCAGTAAATAATTTTGTTTAGATTTTTTTTCTTTAAATGTTAGTCCCAAGAAGACAAATAAAATCATCCCAATAAACATCTGTGCATTAATTGTATACATTTTATTCTATTAGCCAAGAAGGGTTATTAATGTCAGGCAATTCTGAGTTGTTTGAATCTCATGATTTAACTTCAGAAAACAAGAGAATAGTTTAAGAATTTTGCTAGTGTTCATTCTTTATGCTTTTATTTCTGAAAGCATGTGTAATTTGAATGCCAGTTAAGATAAAGATGCCATGCCTGTTTTGCAATGCAGCCTGAAAGGATATAGGTTATGGAAACATTGACAGTATTGGAAATACTAAAGAACTTCAGATCTGGGTGGCACTGGTCCAAAACAGATACAAGAAAGATTGAACCTTGGAATTTTTGGATCTATGTGAATATGTGTGATAGTGTTTCTGATTTTACTGTTCCTGTAAACATGGGTATTGCACATGTATTTGTCCCTCGATGCTCCATCCAGTGTCTGAAGCCTGTATATTCTGAGTAAAGATTTACATAGTGCCACTCAAAATGGATATCAGTTCCTTAAAGTCTTAAAAGATGCTACAGCCTTTGGTGAAGGATGGAGAAGATAGGGAGGGATGTTTCTGAAAATTACAGCCAAGTGTGATGCGTGGTGAATTGTTTCTGATTTTTTTATGTATGTTCATTAGAAACTTTGTGTGTAAGGGAGACTACAAATAAGTATGGTACTTTTCTGCTTTTTTGAATGTCCACTCTATATTGTAATTACTAAGACCAATTATCCAAAGCTAATAATATAAATTGTTAAAGTGTGATGAGCTTAATTACGTGGGTTCAGCCTTGTATGATTTACTAGTTACTGCCTAGACAGATAAGTCTGCTTAGTTATTATCCCACACAAACAAAGGATTACCCATGGAAGAAATGTGATTACCCGAAAGTGATGATCTGGGGTTGCATAATATCAAAAATTACTGGAGGCTTTGAAAGAAATGGCTGATCCCTTGCTGGTTTAAGAGGCCAGAGAGGGAATCTAGGTACAGGAGATCCTAAGTTTAGGTTTGAATCCAAGTATAAGAATCATATATAAATAAGAATCAGATTTCTGGACTTTTGGAAATTTGTCTCAAAGCATTGAGTGATATTTGATAGAAGTCAGAGAATCACAAAATTGTTATGCTTCTTGATAAATACCTCTGTTGCTTCTTCTGCCTAAAATTCTAAGATATATTACAGAAAAAATTGCCTCATTAAACTGAAACTATCAGTAACGTTTACAGATGGAGAAAAATACTATTGAGAAATACATTTAATGAAAAATGCAATGTTAAAGGGGGAAACATCAAATACACTTAAATTAAGAGATACTAGTCTATGCAGCAACGGTTTCCAGGATATTTGCTCAGTATTCAGCCAGGATGTTACTCAGAAGTGCAAAGCATTTTCCTAAACTGCATTTTAAGTACAGTATGTGCATTTCAGACATACAGCAGACACAGTAGGCTGTTTATTCAAGGTAAGTTGATATTGGGGGGTTGTCAGTCAGAATGCTGTAGCTAGTTTCAATGGACCCAAGCAGAAAGATGTGGACAAATTAAAGGACGTGTCTGGCAGAGAACAAAGTAAGTTGGAGTTTTAGTAAAGGCAGTGAATGAGATTAATTTGAAATAATTAGTTTTGTTTAGTTTAGAAAAGAGAAGATTCAATGGTAATATACCAGTTTTCAACGTGAATGTCTGAGGGAAGACTCATACTTTGAATCAGGAGAGGAAGTTGAGCTAAGCTGCTTGTGAGGAGTGCCTACTCAAGACTACTGAAGGTGGACTCTTCTCAGTAGAGCTGAGCTTGTGAGAGAAGTTAGGAGAACTCAAGGTCTGTAGAGTGGGTAAGATATACTGGGATGCTCTCGAGTTCCTTCCAAATCCTTTATTTGCATATTGTATTGTAAGTTAGGAGTCATACAGTAGGATGCTGTTGTGGTAAGGATTTCATATTAGGAATTTTAATTATATGACTATTTATTATGTGCCAGTGCAGGAAAGAATGAATTTTAAAGATATTACACAGGAAGAATATGGAAGGTATTAAAGAAAATTGGAAAGAGGCCTTCTTAGCTACCACTGAAGAAGAATTATGGTATTAGAAATATTTGCAAAGCTTTCTCTTACAAAACATATGGATTCAACATGCCTGGTGTTTTTCCAGCTGGGAGCTTGGCATACTTATTTTGAACTGTTCCTAGCTGCATGATCTAGAAGTCCACAGACTGGTTGAAAGTGACTGCCAATCTATAGTGCCCTTCGTTTTTTTTCCAAATGAAGCACTAGAAAAAAAGCAGCAGAGGAATAGAATCAAAGAATTGTTTAGGTTGGAAAAGGGCCTTTGAGATAACTGAGTCTGTTTACCTAGTGCAGAGGCTAAGAAGGCATTTTCCTCATCCTTTGTCACTATGTTTCCCCCCACATGCAATAAAGGATGAAATTTTGCTTAGCCCTCCTTTTGTTGCTGATGTATTAATAGAAGGAGTTTTTATTGTCTTTTGCAGCAGTAGTCAGATTAAGTTTTGGTTGTGCTTTGGCCCTTGTAATTTTCTCCCTGCACAGCCTCACAACATCCTTGTGGCCTGCCCCTTCTTCTAAAGGTCATAAACTCTTATTTTTTTCTTTGAGTTTCTGCCGGACCATTCTTTCCCACTAGCTTTTCTTTCAGAACATGAGTGCAACCTGGTCCTGTGCCTTTAAGATTTCCTTCTTGAAGAATAAGGATGTTGTCATCTTAAAGAATAGATGTAGTTTCAATGATTATGTGGGTACCCATGCGATGATGTTGAACTCATTTGAGGGAACAGGAGTCATCAGGACAAAAAATGGGTTGGATGTTTCATCCTTAGATTTTATAACTTTTTTTTCCTTTTTCCTCTTAAATTACATTTTTAAAATTTTTCTTCTCTTCCTGTTGTTGCTTGAGTCTGTTTGGCTACCATGAGATCCTATCTGCTATCACTCTCCTTTTTAACAAGTTTTCTTTGGAGTACAAATGCTGGAAAATTTATATACATCCTGTGTATTCTGTGGCACTACTGTTCATTAACTGCATATAGATTTTTTTCTTCACATTCTGTAGAGATCAATATTCCAGTAGAAAGGATAGAGAATGTTAGCAGTTCAAAGTAGGTTCCCATCCATAGTATGCCACTGATAGGAGCTTGGTTGGAAGTATTGATGTGCTGTTGGTATAGCACAGTATATCCGACATCTTCGTACAAAGTTAAATAACAAATGGACCAGATAAAATTGTGTTAGTTAAATATAGTTGTATAAATATGTGTATATATATATATAAATAAATAAACAACCTGCATAGCTTCTTCAGTACTATGTGTTCCGTGTCAGAAGCTGGCAAGTTGCTGGTTGATTTCACTTGCCAGCATTCATCTTGGGATGGGCTTGAATGGCTTGGAATGGATCTGCGAGAGGTTGTTGATTTTGGTAAGGCATTATAGTGAGAACTCTTGTTGTCCTTAGCTCAGATTGGAGAAAGTGTTAATATGTTTACATGTCTTGCCTCTGTTTTTATTATACATCACACAGATTGTCAAAGCTAAAAAAAAAAACCAAAAAGCCTTTCTGTATATTCCTGTGCTGAAGTATTGTATGTTAGCAATATTAATGCATTGAAACATAATAAATGCAATTAAATTTATAAAATGGGCTTTCCATACCTGTCGACCAGAAGCCCAATAGGAAGTCTGATCGTCATTTCAATTCACAGTTTCTGAATGAAAAGTAGTTCAGCAAACTTCTACTAAAGTTGGAAAGCCTACTCAACACTTCTTGTTTATTAGAAATTGAACAATTTTGGACAAGTCCCAAATCATTCCATCTTCATTTTTCATCCAACAGGAACAGTTCTGGTTGCTTCTCTAATCTCTGTCCAAACCAAACGAGCTAATTTTAGAAAAAGCATCAGTGCAGCTGATGAAGCAGTGATTTAATACAGCAGAAATAGTGCAAGGAATGACCATATGAGCACATAGAAGAGAATTAAATCTTCACTGAGAAATACATACTAAGATAAATTCGAAGTCAGATGATGTATGCTATGATTTTTCTTAAAGAAGAAGTAAATACTTGTAAAATGGCAATGTTCATACAGTTTCTCCTAGCATTCCCTGTTAATGATTCATTTTTATGTCAGAAGTGTCAAGCAGATTTTCTGGGCACACAAATAGGGAAAAGCCTTATCGGATGGCATAGGTACCTGATGTTTCAGAAAAACAGAAGAGAGATTTAATCTCTTAAATGTGCATGAGTTCTTGTATCTGCCAGGGATGAGAGTTCAGTTATGGGGGTAAGTGTATATGAGGCCTTGAAAAAGAACAGTAACTTATTTAGGGCCTTTTGCTCATTTATAAGTCTAAAACTCCACTTGATGCTCACTACATTGTGACTGTTTATTAGAAAGTATAGACCTGTAAGACAATAACCTATTTAGTGCACCTTATTCCTCTGATCCCCTTGTCTGGTCTATGTTTATCAGTAAACATGAATCTGAGGTGAAAAAATTACTAAATACAAAATTTTTATCACGCATTTTCAAAACAGTGTTGTGTATTATCTTTTGATAATACAGGTTTTGTAGGAGGTTATTTCATGTTACTATGAGGTGCAGGAGAGTTTCAGTAGTGAATTGCTAGACAGTGTGTATAATCTTCATCTTTACTGTCTCAAAAAGTAGGGGTGAAACTGTAGAGCTGGTGACTTCTCACCCTAGCCAGTAGACTTTCCAAAGAAAGTCTGTGACACCCCCACAGCTTTAATAGCTGGATGATTTGGACATGATCCAAAAATTTTTCTGTCTTAGTAGCATGCCAGAAGAGACTATGTGTTGGTGACTTGTATTTGCATGAGTGCTGCTTTGTCAGATGCAATTTATCTGGAGATACTGGGAATAAATCTCCTCTTGCATTGCAAGAATGCAACCCAGTTTTTTCCCCACTTTTAAGCACAAGTCATTACTATATTATTTGTATTATTCATTAGACGCCAGTGGGTTTTTAGAGAAATCCATTTTTCTGAGTACTTGGCAGCCATACAGTGAGACAGTCCACGGCCTCAAGAGCATGTATAGACAGTATGGGAAGTAGAGCACAGGGAAACATGTTTTGTTCAGTGTCATGCAGCTCATTCATGCTGGTCAGAAGTACTCAGGTTCTTCACAGTTTACTACCCTCAGAGTCTACTGCAGAGTCAAATTTTCAGACTGAAAACAATTTATCGAACTTAAATAATGCTGTTCTGCTGAGATGATGAAATTTCAGTGTCTGAAAAAGAAAAAAAGGTAAAGCTACAAAGTTTAAATGTGCACATTTTTAAAAGTTGAGGAACTATATTCCCTTCAAGGAGAAGGGGATTTGGGAGTGGGAATTCATAGTTTTTCAAGACACCTGGATGGTAGTGGTCTACTAGTTGAAAAGTTGCTTCTTCTCAGTCCTTGTTTCTTACTCCCCATAGAAACTGGGGATACTTTGATTTTGTCCTAGTAATAATTTTAGTCTTTCTTTTGAAATTCAGCTTAGGATATGGCTGTGTTCTGAGATTTTAATCTCTTTCTTTTTGCATGCTTCTTGTTTTGACATGTTTTGTGAACCAGTAGTGACAGCAGCATTAGTTGGAAGTGGTCTTTATTGCATCTTGAAGAAAAGTCATTGACTTGAAGCAGATTGGTCAAGTTGGCCTGACATTTGTCAAAAATATATTTAGGCCCATGTCTTAAGTTAAAGTGATAAAAATCTGGATGTAGCAAGTACGTAGGTTAAGTAAAAATAAATAAATGAACCCAACCAACCCAAACTACTCAGCTTGGAGAGATTTCCTAGGTGTTTGGCCTGCTTGAAATATTGTGTTCTAATCACAGAATTTTACAGGGGCCTTATTTTAGTTTCCCACAAATGATAAAATCTCAGTGACTGAGTTTGTGGAATATGGATATTATTAGCAGTAAGTACCCCTAATGAATTTATTTTTTTTCCCTTGTCTTTATGATTTCAGTTTCTGTTTGGCTTTTTTTTTTTTTCTTTTCTACTAACTGTGCAGGTTAGGGAGATGGGTCTGAATCCTTAACTCCATTATTATTTTTTTATTCTTATTCACTGATCTCTTTTTTTCATCATTTTTTCTTCTATGATGCGTGCTGGCCATCTCCTTTTCTTCTCTTTCTATGTTACTATGTCTTTTCTTGTATGGAGGAAGGAAGCTCTTTATAATAATCACATTTTTTCCTGATTATCTTCTTGGATCTAGCTTTTAGCAAATTATTAAGGAAATAAGTTAGCCTAATCTCCCATTCTGCTTACATTCGAGACAAAAATATTGAAGGATCCTAGTGCTCTCATCGATACAAGATGGGGAAAAGCTAATATCAAACATTACTGATTATTAGAATTACTGTAATTTAATGTGTCATTGAAATAGTCATATTTTCTTGTCTGTCACTTAATCATGTTAGTATTTAATAACCAATTAAGGCTGATGTTCATGTTGGCTATTACAGCAATCTGAGGAACTTTGAATTTGCTTAGGTGAAATATGCTTTCAGTGCTACGGGTGGACTATATTATTGCCTTGGATTTGTTTTTATAGATATTGGTTGTGACACGTATGTCAAAATTCCCTCAATTTAAAATCAGTGAAGCAACCAGGGCACAAAAAAAACCTGGCCTTTGTAAAATGATGTTTTGGTTCTTAGAGCAGGAAGCTTTTTGTCTGGTACAAACAAGAATAGTTTGTGTAATATTCAGTAGTCTATTAATTCTGAAAGTGAAGACATTTCTTGAGTATCTTTCTTTCTGTTTTGAAAGACAATTAATGAAACATTCAATATAGTAAACAACCAAAGCCTGACAGTTACAACTGGGGTATGACATCTAATTTTGAAATTCTGATTAAAGCGTTTGTGTATTTTGGTAAAGGTTTTTATAGCATATCCTTCTTCTTGACAAATTATTCTTGATCAATGTACCTCTTTGATAAGGGCTTTATATTTGATTTGTTTTCTGTAAAGTTTCATGAAAAAAATGTTGGTGATTAGTCTTTATTACAGGAAGAAAAGAAATACTGGAATTATTACTTTTTTTCCATGTTTTTTTCTTCAGTAAAGGAGTCCTAAAGAAGCAGGCCTCCACTGAAAGGCACTATGTGGCATAATTTACCCTCTTTTAAATTATGAGATTAAAGAAAATTTAATTGCCTTTTGAATTTATATTATCTCTGCAATTAGTAATGCTGTTAACAGGTAAATTTGCCCTTCTTAATGGATCTAAACACTTGCATCTTTTGAAGGATGAACAATGGATAGGAGGTGGAAGTAATAGTCTGTCTCAGGATCTGGGTTATATTTTTAAGGTAGCCTTTTGAAGCTGATGTCTGGAGACAAACATCTTACCACTGCTGTTTAAATCAAGTAAGTGCTAGTAGTGGCATTACTGCTTCCAGATTGCATTTATTTGGAGGTTGCTAGTAGCAGGTGCTAAGTTTATAATTTTCCCTATGGTCTTAGTCCTAGACAAACTATGTCAATTTTGTACCCAGCTGTTTTTACATGTTTTCTTTTAAGAGCCTTCATTTGCACTCTTACTTTATAAAATCACCTAACTTGAAAGGAAGGTAAGGTTCTCCCAGTGACATTAATATTTCCCTTGATTTGGTTGGAACTGTGTTAGTTTCTTCCTCTTTGATCAAGTGTTTGTTATTGATTCATAGGATAGATCATCTTCTGACAACAAAACATTCAAGCCTAGCTTTTTCAATAAATCAGTGGTTTTGCTTTTTTTAGCAAAATAAATGTGTTCTGGAAATTGGCTTGGAGCATTTATATGAAAGATCACAGAGGTAGTGCAAAAGTATCCATGATGTTTGCTACGGGGCAAGGAATTAAAAGGAGCTTTCGATCTGTCAGTGCTGGTGGTTATCCTCACATTCCCCATCATCATAGCCTATTGCTTGGAAAAGATGGAATTGAAAATGGGCAAAATTCTTAGCTGAACCTCTCTTTTTATGTATTGATAACACACTTAGGCTTTCAAACATTCATCAGCTTGCAGTATGGCTGCCTAGTAACACAATTTAGAGCAGAGCTATTTCTACAAGGTGAGCTTTTTGGGAATTCACCATGTAAAGCAGATCTGTGCCTTCAAAATGCAATTAAATCTGTAATAAATAAACAGGATAAATAAATCTTAAGCAATTGCATGTAGTGATTTGGCAGTGTACCTGGAATGAAAACAGCTCATTTTAGCATGTACTTCTATCCCACTAATTCTGAAAGTTTTTGGTTGATTGCTTTCAAAAGTTTCTGTTCCCCAAGCACTGGTTTAAGCAACATCTGGATACCTTCTGAAAGGGTACCGATCAGCTTATTCTCTTTACTTCCCATGGAAACTACTGACTTTGATAACTTAATACTGCTGTGTTTTGATTTTTTTCATGTAGATGAAGTTCAATGCTCTATCTCACAGAATATTTGAAAGACTGCTTTCAGTGAAGGTGTTCACTGTCAGACATTTGTACTTGCGTAGGTTCTAGGATTACTGGTCCCAGAACTGTTTTACTTTCATAGTAATTACTATAGAGAAGTAGATACATACAATCAGTCTAGATTGCCAGGTATAAATACTTTAATATTATAAGTATAAATTTATATAGACATATACAAAGAGTAAGGACATATCCATCTCAACCCTTCTTACCATCTGCCTTCAAATAACATTTTATTGAAATTAATTTTAATACTATAACTTATGCTTCTAAAGCAACACATTCAAAATCTGACTAGTAAATCATAGAGTGACTTGCTATGGAAGTGAATGATGATCTAGGTTTATCTCTCCTGCCACAGGAAGGGATGTCTTTCATTAGATCAGGTTGTTCAAAGCCCCATCCAACCAGGCCTTGAACAATTCCAGGGATAGGGTATCCACAACTTCTCTAAGCACCCTGTTCCAGTGCCTCGCCACTCTCACAGTGAACTATTTCTTCCTATTATCTAATCTAAATCTCTCCTCTCCCTCCTTTTCCTAACACTATGTTCCCATGTAAAATGTCAGTCTCCCTCTTTTTTATAAGCTCTCTGCAAGTACTGAAAAAGCTGCAATGAGGTCTTTATTCTCTCCTCCAGCCTGAAAAGCCCCAACTCTCTCAGCCCATGTTCAAAGGAGGGGTGCTCCATCACTCTGATTATCTTCATGCCCTCCTCTGGACTTGCTCCAATAGATCCATGTCCTTTCTGTGCTGAGGACCCCAGAACTGGATGCAGTACACCAGGTGGGGTCTCACAGAGTGGAGAATCCCATCTCTTGACTTGCTGGCCACCCTGCTTTTGATGCAGCCCAAGATGCAGTTGGCCTTCTGGGCTGCAAGCACACACACAGGCTGGTCCATGTCCAGTTTTTCACCTACCAAAACCCCCAAACCCATCTCCACAGGGCTGCTGCCAATGACTTCTCTCAGTCTATAACCATGTCTGGGAGTGCCCTGACCCAGGTGCAGCACATTGCACTTGGACTTGTTGAACTTCATGAGATTCTTATAGACCCATTTCCCAAGTGTTTCCGGGTCCCTCTGGGGGGCATCCTGTCCTTCAATTGTATCAACGTGCACTGCTCAACTTCAGGTCATCTGCAAACTTTCTGATGGTGCTTCTTCCAAGACAGAACACTGAGGATTGCCACTCATCACTGGTCTTTTTATCTATCTTGTATCTTTTTTCCTACTTTCAAATCTTTAACTTACCCCCAACACTATATTACCAATTATAATTTATTATTTGCCTTCAGGTTTATCATTGTGAGCTTTTCTCCAATTAATTACCTCCCTTGTTCGAATTTCTTTGTCTTTTAATATAATTCTTTGCACGAGTTTGGAAAATAAGAAGTGGTCTCAGTATTTGTCATTCTTTATTTAGACAGGAATTAACTTCAGTAGAATAGCAAGTGGATAGAATGAGCTGTTTTTATCCTGCTGGAAGTTTAATCTAGCGGAACACTACTGATTGTATTAACTTGACAAGGTTAGTAATTATATTTAGAGAAGTCATATTGTTTCTTTCTGCCATGCTGCCATGAAATAAAGGTTTGCTGATTGTTGTTGCAAAAATTGGGCTCTCTTTGTATTGTAATAGTCTAAAAATAAATATGAAGTTCCTAGTGGAATCTGATACTCTCTGGGCAACCATTATGGTTTATAGCACCTGATGTCACATAGATTTCTGAAATTATGCCTGTGTGTTGAACACCCAGAGTTTTCAGGCTTTTTTCCATTTTAATCAAAACCAACTGTGTCATTATTCTGTTCCTTCTCCCTTTTCTAACCAATATTTGGTTTCTGTTGCATGATTTATGAGTACTTGTTGTAGTCTTTTGTGTTGATAGTGTTTACCCATCTGGGCTGTCTTAATTTTAGTCCAGCATAATGTGTCTTTTGGCTGGTTTGCTCTGTGCTGTCGGTCTCTCTTTCCTGAAATCAAAATGTGCAAGGAATTTAACACCTGTGAAGTGATTCCAGAAGGAGGTAACATCAGTGAATCCATTACTTGCTCTTGTTGTTGCAATAAAGTAATGGTTAAGATCAAGAAAAAGCCCAAACACAATGATTTAACAGTCAGTAGAAGTAATTTAAAGGAATCAGAATTCACTTCTTGTTTAACATAACTAAAAAAACAAAGCTCCTTTCTTTTCATGAAGCTAAACCCATTTTCTCTGTGAATTTTTGTATTTTACTTTATGAGGGGTGCCTTTCTGTTCTGTGAAAGTTCTATTTTGCTAGAAGATAGATGAAATTTTATATTAAGATGGAATGCACGCTACATTACAAAAGAAGCTTTTCACAGAGACATTTAAAGATATATGTATATAGCTATATATCACTTAATTCACAAACTTACCACAGGCTCAAAAATGATAAGATAAATCACCCCTTCTTCTGTTTGCTTCTCATTGCACATCTGAAGTAATTCCTGCTGATCTGATGATGGATAGATATCGTTTGGAATTGTTGGATGGCAGCTTTGTCTGTATGGGTTTGTGTGGCCAAGTTTTGGTAGCGAGGAGTATGGGGGTGGGCTGCAGGGGTTCTGTTAGAAGCTGCCAGAAGCTTCTGCCATGTCTGACAGAGCCAGTGCCAGTCTGCCCCAAGATGGACCTGCTGCTGACCAGGGCCAAGCCCATCAGTGACCTGGGAGAAGCCTGTGCTGGAGCAGGCTCCTGGCAGGACCTGTGGCCTGAGGAGAGAGAAACCCACTCTGGAGCAGGTTTGGTGGCAGAACTTGAGACGCCCAGTGGGGACCCACACTATCCCTGAAGGACTGCACTCAGTGGAAAGGAATTCCACTGGCGCAGTTCACCGAGAATTGCAGCCCATGCAAAGGACATGTTGGAGGAGTTAATAAAAGACTGTTTCCATGAGAGGGACCCTGTGCTGGAACAGGGGAAGGAGTCCTCTGAATGAGGAGAAAAGCAGCAGCAGAGACAACATATGGTGAACTGACCACAGCCCCCATGCCCTGTCCCCCTGTGCTGTTGAGGGAGAGGAGGAACTAGAATTTCAGGGTGGACTTCAGCCTGTGAAGAATGGAGGGATGGGAGGAAAGTGTTTTGATTTGGTTTGTCATTATCTTCCTCTGATTCCATTGGTAATAAATTAATTTCCCCAAGTTGAATCTGTTTTGCCCATGACAGTAAAACCCTTACCCTGACCCATGAGCCTGTTGTATTTTCTCTCCCCAGTCCAGTTGAGGAGGGGAGTGATAAAGTGGCTTTGATGAGCATCTGGTATCCAGCCAGGGTCAAACTACCATATGGTCTTACCTAGACCATAAGGTTTTTCTTCCCCACATTTGAAATCTTTGATAAATGAAAACGTACATACAAGTAATATGAATTAGCTTACACTAAGAAGCTGTAGGAATAAGGAAAACTTATATAAGCTGTTCCTTTATTCCTCAGTTGTCTTTCAGTTTAAATAGGTAGAGATGACTGACAGTGCAGGCTGACACTTCATGACAAGCAGACAACTCTTTCTGGGAGAAACTTAGCATGGAATGTTTTTTTTTTTTTTCTCCCAAGTACCCCCAGGTCACATCTCTCCAATGGCTGGACAAGGAGTCTTGAATCTCTTTGCTTGGTGTTCTTGGACTTTTTTTTGTTTTTTAGATAACCAACCTCTTTTTGTAAGAATTTAAATCTTTCTTTTTTAAAAAAATCCTGTAGAAGCTTTACACAATCTACACATTTATTTTACATATAAATGGGAGGGAAATAGGAGATGTCTATAGAACCTATTGTGAGAGGACTCTCAGTATATTTTCATTTTGTCAGAGAAACAGTAGGTCTGTGCTAGTGACTTCCTTTTTTTCATTGTAGTGTGGAAAAGACAGAAGGATTTTTGAATCCTAAATTGCTTTCTTTGAGCAGTTGCTTATAGTACATAGTACTTGGTGTGTTGGTATATTTGCTCAGTATGTTTGTTTTATTTCTGCATTATATAGACCCATAAGTATGCTTGTCTTTCTTTGCCTTGTCTAATTTTTTGCATCTTTGCTATCTTCTAATAGACATGTGTAGAAATATCTTTGTGCTGATACATTGTTTGGGTTTTGTATTTAAAATGCCATCTTATTTATAGAAGGTTAGGCACCTGTGGGGGGAGCACTGCATATTGTTGGGGCTAACATGATTAAAGGTTTTGTACCTCGTTGCTGAAGAAGCAACGAGGTTGTATGATGAATTTGGTGGCTAAACAGAGTTAAAAATATTCATGCTGTAGTGAGCTGTATCTGATTGATGATGTTACCATGATTGTTGATCTGAGCCTTATCAAGAGGTTTATACAAATTTCTAACTATGCCCTTCATATGAAAATATTACCTTTAAGATGGCTTAATTTATATCAGATGTGCATTACCAAAAGATAAACATCTGGGGTTATTTCTTTTTCAGAGTTTACAGGGTGCATTAGTAAAATGTTTGAACATTTCTGACATGAAGTATTTTTTAAAAATATACTTAAATATTGTTCATTAATTATCTTAAACATTAAGATGTGTGAACACTGCTTTGGGCTTTTATCCAGTGCTTTCAGTGTATGGAGAAATGAAAGCCTAATCGCACCACATTTACAGTTTATTCTCAAGAAATTAAGTAAATTTCTTTAAGTCCAAAATACAAGTGATGAAGTTAAGAAAGGCAGGAAATTTGCGGTAGAAACATGTTGGTAAATGCAATGACTGGGACAGATTTTGAAAGTTGAATTATATTAGTATAAAGTATGGTAGGAACAGTGCACGCCTTCTAGTCAACTGTTCAAGGAAATATTATAACTCTTCTTAAACTGTATCGAGAAATTAAATCGAGTCCCCTCTTCCTGCATCCAGCAGTGTTTCTTGAGGATTTAGTACATGTCTTTAAATTTCTTGATAGTTTTGTCTTTTTCTGTTCAGGCCACGGAGCTTGTAAGCTTGATCCTCCCTCATGTTGTTGGTACATTTGTGGAGTGCACACGCTTTATCAATGTAGCACATAGAACAAACCTTCCATTGGGGTGGCCGTAAGCGTTATTTGTGCTTTAAAGCATCCTATCGTTTCATTTATTATGGCTGGTTATTTCCAAATGGAGACCTGTTGAAAAGCATATTCTTAATCTTACTGAAAAGTATGAATAGCTCCCTGGCAGCATTCCTTTCTGACTTCTACAGACAAGGTCAGTCTGTGTTTCATCTGTCCCATCTCTCTGTTTTGAAATTTTAAGTATGCTTTAAGGCAGAACACAATGTCATTTATCCTGTGAAAAAGAACTGTAATATTTGTTGTTTGTAGTTTTCTTTTTAGTGAGTGCAAACACAACCTTATCTTTCAACATGACCCTTCTGCCAAGCACCTAAGCTGGTATTAGGATATGATTTGTCAATATTTGGACATGATGTAGGATGGGATAATTGTTTTCTAATTGCCTGTTTGTGGGCTCAGTGCATAAATCAATCAATGACTAGAAGTCTCTGTGAAGAGGCTTCGCTGCCACCTGAACCCTCTCACACAGAGTAGCCCAAAGCCTTGCCTCGTTCTGGTAAAGCATCGGTGAAGCAGATATTGGCTTTGCCCTAACTGAGATCTCTGTAATCAATGTTTGTATTATATATGCAAGGTGCCCTACTACAAAAATCACTTTTGATGTAATTTCTGTCTATACTGTTTGGATCGTAGCACATCTTAATAGTGACATTACTCTCAATAGACTTTGGAGAAAAGATGATTAACTTTCTATGTTGACATATCCAGTCAAGAAGTTTCTGAACCTTATTCACTACAGAGAGCATGTTACTTTGAGAACATGACAGTAGTATCTATCATTATGTTGTGCTATCACTTTTATATTGCTCGTATCTTTAATTTTTGTACAAAACCTAAAGGATATAACATCCGCTCATATTTGCTGACTGGTCTCCCCATTGCTGCTGGCACAACATTGGTGTCTATGAATGATAACTGTGTGAGATTTTTATTTGCTTGTTCTCTATCAATTTCCTTCCAGCTTTTAGTGCTTGACTGAATTAGTGTGTCAGAGTGATTGGTACTTATTGTGAGTTCACAGATCTGAAAAATATATTACTGCAGATTGTTTTGTTCTTGCTCTGCTGAACTTGTCTGGTTCCTGCTCAGAATGTAGGAGAAAGATATTTTTTTTTTTTTTCTTTTTTTCTTATTTTCTTCCCCCACATTGCAATTACTTGTTCAATGGATTAAGGATTATTTATTGCATATTTCTTCTCTGATGACATTTTTTAACATTCCTAGAGATAGTCACAACTGTACTAGGTAAAAGTTTAAAAGGGGTATGTGATTTTGTTAGTATATAAAATGAGTTGTAGCTATTGGGCCTAAAGATTTTGTGCTATATGAATATGCCAAATTAGAAAAAGAGCATTTACTGTTCTTTAAATAAATAGTTCCCACAAATTGTAGGCTTATACCATTAGGCTTAAAACCATTTCTGTGTTTTAATGCTATTTAGAAGCTTGCTGATAACATTTAATATATTTATTGAATTCGGAGAACTGCGTTATCTTTTCGCAATACTTTCTCAATATTAGAAAGTAAATTTGTTTGAGAGCAGAGGTAACTCTCAATTAGTTGTCATCATTTCACTCTGACTTTTGACTGGCTTTGAGTACCTTCTGTCAACCAATGACAACATGGCGTCAGGTATAAGAACCACCGTAACAGGAAAGAAAGCATTTTTTCACAAGAAAAACTGTTTTCTCTTTTATAAACAGTTCAGAGTAAATGTATTTTATGCATTTGTAGAGCTTTAGATTTCTGAATTGTTTTGATGACCTAGCACATCTTACTCCTTAGGTTGAGTTGGCTGCCTGATGTTTGGTAGGAGGATATAAGGCAAGGAAGTGGAGACTGCAATTCTCTCCGGGGAAATTATAAGGAATATAAATAAAAGTGACATTTGCAAGATAGGATTCAAAACTCAAAGTAAACCTCTGCTCTATTTATTTTGAAGGATCTAAGGATAGAATTGTCGTCTTCCCATATACAGTTCAAAGCAAAGCACTGAAGACATTAGGCTTGTTTTCTTTGCGTTTTGAATTCAGCTGACATTTTTATGTTTCTTACAACAAAACATTTTTTGGCTTTAATGATTAATTCAAATACAGTGCTGAAGGTAGTACTTCCTTATGAGTAAATAAAGTAATAGACTGTGGACAAAAATGAAAATGTCATGTTTTCTTTTATAATGAGAACTGAACATGTCATGTATCTGCAAGAAAAGGAATAGAGCTTTCTGCCCTACACAACACATAAGAACTGTTCATCATGAAGTATCAGAAATTAATTTCAAGTGGAGCCTACAGTTTGCAAAGCAAAGGCAGATTCAGAAGTGGTACAACTTAGTTGGCAGTATTTCTGAAATAAGAGTGATTTTTCCTCCAGCTTTCGCTGAGGTATTTACAAGCTTATGAATGCAAATATTGGACACCAAGGGTTCACTGAAGAGAATAAAACTGTAGGTGAATGGATTGGAAGTAGGTATAAAGTTTGGCTGAAATTTTGCCAGATAGATATCTTAATAGGCAACAAGGGCACTTCATTGCAGTTGCAAGTCATCCAGTGACACTTTGAGTAATCAACCCTAATATTTAGCTAGTCAGTTCTGGATATAAAACAATACCATGGCATCTATATAATCAAACATGAAAGTGAGCAAACATGAAAGTGAGCTTGCAGAAAATCAATGGTCAAAGATGCTGTTGATATAATGCAATAAAGCATTTACTTCTGATTTTTTAATTTGTTTTTTAAAGTAACTTATTAGGCTGATCAGGCTAAATCTGGACAGTGCCCTGTTAACTGCAAAAAAGCTCTTTCTGTTTAGATGATGGCTATGGAAAGCTCCACAGTTCTGTTATGTGTTTTCACACCCCCTTTACTTTTTAACTGTGAAATGCTATGCAGAGAAGAAGCAGAAAGTAAGGACAGGAATGCCATTTTGACAAGTATAGAAGACGTGAAGCTAAATTACCTGCAATACCTATTTCTTTCCTTGTTTCTCCTATTTTTTAAATGGAAAACTAACAGTAAACACACATAAACTCTTCTAGGTGGTGCATGGAAAGTAAATACAGTGGCAAATGCAGCTATTTAAAGAATGGGATGCAGCTGCCTTTGTAGTCTTGTCCATGCTAGATTAGGACGTGGCTTTCCTTGGAGAAGAGGATTAGGAACGTATCTTCTCAAAGTGAAAGCTAGACACAGACTTCTTTCTTGCAAGAAGGAAAAGCTGTATTGGGTATATAACCTCCTCCTCATTGCTCTGAAGTAAAAGCTTGGAGCAAAGCTATAATACCATATATTTCTTATGCCAGATTTCTAATAAAAACTGTTGTAAAGCTGCCATTATATTGCTGTAATTTGATTAAGGCAATATGATTTTTTCACTACTTATCATATATTTATGCAATTTTAAGTTTGTCACAGGGATTTTATGAGTATCTCTGAGTTAGAAAGAAATAAAAAATCTGGAGTAAAGAATCTTAAATTTTTTCAAATTTGCATTGTAACTAGTGTGTTCGACAAAGAACGTAATATAATGGGACTCTAGTCCAAACAAGATGTCTATATATTGTAAAATTGATTACAAACTCACAGGATAATTTCTCATTGACATATTCTCATTATATTGTGTTATTTGCTCTTCTGGGCCTCTGACAACAAAATGACCTTAGGCATCTAGTAAGTTTTAGTAATTAAAGTGAAGTTGTGAACTTATTCCTGATTTTGCTCATGGTATCAGGTGTGTTTGACAGGGAGGGGAGAAAATACTTAGGATTTTGCTTTCTATTGTCTTTTTTTTCCTCTCTGCAAATAATTTGTGGTCAGTGGGACCCAGCAAGGAGTCGCCTTTTCCTCCAGATGGTTGTGACATTTGAGTAAGCCTTGGAGGATTAAAGGCACTCTAGTGAGCGCTCACTGTAAACTCCTGATGCAACATGACAGTCCTAATCTGGGTTCTGGGCTGATTAGATGGTAAGAACGCAAAGCAGGGGAAAAAATCCAAGTGTGAAATAACCATTTACACTGATGAAAGACACTAAAAAAAACCCCGTATACTAAGTTTAGACTATAGATTCAGTACATGTACAAACTTACGCAAGTTAAGTTTTCAAGTATGATAATTTAGTAACTGTTTGTAAAATAACTTCAGTTGGTGTAAAGCTTTTCTGTGTGTGACTGAATGAGCACAGCTTGATGCAAAAGTCTTTTCTGTATATTAAAGAGAGTTTGCAAACAATCCAAATGGTTAAACGATGGTAGATAATACAGAAATTGATCTGAATGAGATTCCGAAATCTGATTATGCATCATCACCATCTGTTGTAATAGGATAATAGAAAGGTGGAGGAAGATATATTCTACCTTTATTTGGAAAAATGGAAAAACTTCACTATATTACATTTGTTATGCAAGGAGAACTTGTTTGCATAATGGGAAACCTAATCAGAAATTATGCTCTTTATTAATATAATTCTAAAGATCTAAGGCATATTTGATGTATTATTATTTTGATTTTATTAAAATAAGGAAACAACTGCTAAAATTACTTGATTTTTTTCCTGTCCTGAATTTTTAAAAGCAGAATATTGAACTTCCAAAAACTGGTATGGCAGCAGGTGTTGTATTCAGCATTACAAATCTTAATTTATTTGTTTTGGCTGAATGAATGTTAAATTGTACTGCTCAACACCTCCTGGTACAAGAACAATGCTTTGTGGGTGGCTTGTAAATTTACCTACTTATCTATAGATTATTTTTACTTCACAGCAGTTGAGTAATTTGTTCCTTTTCAAGTCTATCAGTCCAGTATTTTATTTTCAAAGGTGAATATGTGATTGCTTTAGTTTTACAATCTCTACCTTCACAATGTTATTTTTTTCCCCCAAGGTATTTTAATGCTGCAGTTAGAGGTATCACAAGAATATCTACTGAAAATGGGGCATGTACTTGATGATTTATTCTTAGAAATGTAATTCTATTGACATTCTAGGAAATAAACTAGGGTGTTTGGTGCCAAATGGCATGTGTACCAAACATATTGTGAATTTTCAGTTATTTGTTTGGTATTACAAGGTTGTGTGTTTCTATAAAGCTCAAAAACCTCTTAATTATGGTTGCTTATTTGCTGAAAAGAAAATCAGTTGCACAGAAGCTGTGAGAGTTCAAAGGAAGTCCAGTCAGATTAATTTATTTAATGAAATCTTCTAAATTATTTCTGTACATACTGAATTTCCTTTACAAACACTTTAATTAAAACATCAGGCTTCTTTTTAAAAAGAAAGAGACAAGCTGTAAGGCTTATGCAAATGGATCATAAGTGCTAATGGCAGAAAAGTGTACAATTTCATTTCTGGTCGCCCTACATAGCACAAATCATTTGGATGCAGTGTTCAAAAGGAAATGCTTTCTAGCAGTTTCATGAAAAACATGGCTGTAAGAAATAATAGTAAAAAACATTTCACCATATTCTTTTTTTTTTCTACCTGTCTTGCAATTTGAAGTCTAAAACCACTGCGTAGCTGTCTGGCATCCAAGTTGTTTCTCTTCAGAACCACCACCAATTCACTCAGATGTGTGGGCTGGAATTCCTAGATTTTGAGAAAATCCTCTGTAAGCATGAGATAAGAATGTGAAAAAGACCAAGCTTGACGTACCTTAAACTATCCCAGCAAGGATCTAAATTATAGCTTCAAGGGGTTGAACTGGTTACGAGTTGTGAGTAGCTAGCAATCTCGTAACACCTTGTTATCTTTGTTGTATGTGGGGACTGTGCCTAGACCAGAACAACAAATGCATTAGAAATATCCCAGTACAAAGTTTAGTGCTTTAAGCAAAGGTTCTTAATCTTTTTACTATATTCTGCAAAATTGGAGTTAAAGTGATGCCAAAATTAGTCAGTCTGCCCAGCTCTCTGCTCACCCCATTTCCAGGTTTGTTTTTATTTTATTTCTTATCCTATTTAAAGTAGCCTATATTTATAGCCACTGGTGGTGGGAATACAATGGTGTTGCTGCAGGCTTCCCTTTAATGGATCCTTGCCAAAATAGCCATTGTTCCCGTTGCTTGAGGTTGCTCAACTGTGCAGGGTTGCTTGGAAACCCTCTACTGAGTAAAACCTTCCAATCATTTTCCTTTACCTCCCAAGTCATACCAGTTGAGTGCTTAGGGATTCAGAGGAGGATCACAGTCAATGTGGATGCTTTTTTTGACCTTTTTAATGCTAAACCAATGACCTCTTAAATGCAGCATTGTAGCATGCATGACTATCTGACTCAAAAACAAACTCTGCACCAGCCAAGAGGTAATGTCATCGGATGTCCACAAAAGCAGTTACCTGATGATTTAAAAATCCTGGACTAAGGAAAAGGCCTAATTAGTTCTTAGGTTCTGCTTTAGGTTAAACCATTGAGAAACACATTAGATTTAGATTATGCTGTGCTGGTTCATCTCATGTGCCATGTGATCAATTCTAAACAAACCTGATGCTCTATATGCCTAGGTTAAGTATTCCCTAACATGCATTTCCTTTTATCATGCTGTTTCCTTTTCTCACATTGCAGGAATCAATTGTATTTGATACAGCATTTCAGAGTACATCAGTCATTATTAGCTTGAGCAATCTGGTGAACAGGATAAATCGAATCCCATGCTTATTTATATCATTTAGTTTAATACACAAATAAGTGACCCGAACCATCTTGATTCTTTGTCTGTTATGTTAAACCAATTACTCTTTTGAGCAGCTAGTATGCTAAATCTTTTCAGTTGGTTTATAAACCATGTTATTTATGTATATGAGAAATGCTGAGACATGGATGCCTTCTCGGTAATAGATATTTCCTTAATACAAAGAATACAAATAGTCTGCTGTGGTATTATGTGAAACGTTGACTGGTATTGTATTTTCTGGCTGGGGAATTGAATATTTCCATCACTGTTCTCCAAGTAGCATGAGCTAAGGATCTGTGGGGAAAAAAAGGGTTGCTACATGATAATTTAATCTGCTTTCTATTCTGATAGTTTTCAGTTCGCTCTCTGCCACTATTTTGAGATAATAATGTAAGTATTACATTATACATTGACCTGTGTATTGGGATGTCTCTGCTGACTTGGCTCCATGAGGTTTCATGTGTAATGTCACGCTGGCACAGACCCCAGGATATTTGGTTTCTTTGGGATTTATTTGACCTGTGCCTTTCTCTTTTTCCTGACACCCAGCCTTCTTCATTCCCCTTAAGGCTAAACTTTTACTGCTGTAACTGACAAATGTGTATTTATTATACATCCCTTAATACTTTATAAACACTGCATGATGCTGTTCATTGAGTTGTGAAGTTATAAAAAAATGAATGAATAATACTAGAAGGATTGACACTAAAGGACAAATTACATGTCCTGTCTCTTTTCATCTGCACCCAAATTTTGTAATTAGTTCACAGAACCAAAGCATTTGTGTCTTTTCCCAAAAGGTTTTAGGCCAGTTGTAAACTTAAGATAGCAAGCTGGACTGAAATAGTAAGAGTTCTCTAGGATATGAAGGAGAGCAGAGTGGCTCAGGGACTTCCTAGTCTGGTTATAAGCGCTGTGTGAAATGAAAGAGATAACTAGATTTAGGATGTTCTTGTTTCTTTCCGTCTTACTTGATAGAATAAGGGTTGTGTGTTCGGGTTCTTAACCCCCAAGTTTACATAGTCACATGGAAAGCCTAATCATATTTAAGCCAATAACTATATAATAGAAACAAAAACATTAAAAAAATGGTGGAATAATTAAAAAAAAGATACATCACAGTTACCTGTCCTTCTATCAGCATGCTGGAAACTGTCTGGCAATTCCTCATTGATGCAATTCAGTAAGATTTGTCGGGGTCCTTAAGCAGAGCAGATTCAGTCTTGCTACAAAATGAGATTCATGGCTGTTGTACCAAAGACTTCTAAGTTCTCAAATCAAAAGCCTGTCTTATAAGAACATCTTTTGTGTCAGTAGGAATCCCAAAGTGATTTTTTTATCTACTACCTGCGATATTGCCTGGAACATAGCTTCAAGTTACTGGAATAACCAGCAATTTCTGTAAATGTGTATGGATAAAGTGCCATTCTCTTTTTTTTTTGAGGTAGTCTTCTTTTTTTTTTCCTAGTGTAATTCTGCTAACTTTGAGTGTAGATTTTAGTGTTTTCGGTCTATAACTGTAGTAGCAGCATAATATTTTGTTTTGCTAGAGATAAAACCACACTTACAAAATCTTTATTCAAGTCTTTTAACTGGTCTTTTAGGCACTGTGAAACGGATAACTTAATCAGTGTAGTATAGAAGACTATTTGTCAGTATAACAAGTTGTGCTCAGCTGGAAAGAGTAATATTATAAAATTTGAGACCTCTTTGTTCTTGAGTGGTGCCTTTTAGAATCTTAAAAGATTACAATTTCCTTCCTGTTTGCTCTGTATATTTATAAGATGTAACCATGTTTACTTCTGTATCAAAATTAACTTCTAAATATCTTTTTCCTGCTTTAGTTGGACAAGAGTTTCAGTGTTGGAAAACACAATTTCAGTGTGAGCAAACTTGGAAGGATTCTATCACTACTGCTGCAAGAACCCACAGGTGCTAAATGCAGTCTAATACAGAAAATATTCAACAGTGGTTCTAGCCCATGAACCATCATGGAGCAGCTGAGCTAAATGGGCGAAAATCCACTCCATACTGGGAATTAGGGACTTACTCTCGAAGGGAAAGAAGAAATCTACACATGAAATGCAGACCTGGCAGGGCTTGTTGGGAATGGGAAGCAGAGCTACAGGCACCACGTGGAAGCTCCATTTACTGCTCCTATGGCTGTTTTGGAGGCTGTGCAGAGAAGAACTGCAGTGACTGTAGTAAAGTGCAAAGACTGCAGTACAAACCTATCAGTCCAATAGGATTAGTTGTTCAACAGAGGTACAGAGATTGGACCTTGAAAATAGAAAATTTTGTGGAGAATGGGCAAGAAATGTTGAAAGATGGTCAAGGAGCAGTGTACTGTTCCCACTAGTCAAGAGAGATATTGCTGGAATGTAAAACTACACAGAAGAGGTGAAACTAAGAAAGGAAAAATAATTGATGCAGAGGATTATGTGATTCAACAAGGAAACCGTTGAATAATTCTTGATCACAAAGCATAGCTAAATATGCCTTTAGATTTGAGGGAGTTCCGAGATATTTTTGGAAAATCAGAAATAGCAAACATCTCTAGCAGAAGATAATAAAGGAGATGGAGATTATTGTTTTGAAAAACAGTTTAGTATTAGTTTTTTGGTTTTTGTTTTTTTGAAGAGTATTCAGTAGATTTATTTTGTGTTAAAGCTACTGCTCTTAAAATGAATTTTTTTTACAAACATTTGTTGTCTTAATACCATTTTGTTTAAGAGTCTTTGGAAAGCTCAGCGTAAGAATACAGTTAAAATTTTTTTCCAGTAACTTTTTCTATTTTAATGTTTGCTTTGCTTTTTAGTTTTCTAAGGATTTGTTGAGGGCTTTTTTCCCAAAAAGTGGTTTGTGGGAAGAGTTGAGCTATACGCCTGATTCTTCACAAAACCACCTTGTTTTAAGAATAAATACAGTACAGGAAACTAATTGTATTTGTACTTTTGTATAAACCCAGCTAAAGTGATATTCCATATCAAAATGGCATATCTCTCCTCCAGGGTCACTGAAAGTATTATGGACTATATACATACATAAAGTATTTTTGCTTAGAAAAATTCACTCTTGAGTGAGCAAGCAAGAACTTAAGGAGGGGGAGAAGATCTCAAGATCTTTAATCAGTTTGACCCATTGTATATTTTGTCATTCTTGAACTAATTGTCAGGATCCATCTTTATTATTGTTATTAATTACTGAAAGAATATGTGGGAGAACTTGATAGTGTAAGTAGCTAAGACTAAGACATTCAGTATTGAGGACTTCACCCCGGAGTTTAGTGATGCCCCAGGTGAGGAGAACATTCCTTGTGCATCTACAAGAGGGGTGAAATGATGCACTGAGAATAAGGTACAAGTGACAAGGGCATTTATATATTAGAGGGTAGGAGAACACAGTGAAAGAGTATGAGAGAGTATGAGAATGACATGCTGTCATTCGCAAAGAATGACAGTATGGATAAGAGAAAGGATATTAATGAACTAGGGATTAGAAAAAGGAGGTAATACAGCAAACCCCATGAGTGCTGGGGGAAGAAGAACCATTTTGTATTGGGAATTGAGTCACTTACTGTGATTTCTCAAAAGGAAACTGTAGTTTTGAGTGCCCAGACTCACACTTTGAACACTGAATATTATTTCTTGTCATTGCTTTGTATGCATACATGTAAACACATGAGAATAAAAGCAGCATACTCTGTAAAAATGCAGAAAAATCTCTCTTTTTGCCCTGATTTGTGGCAAATCAAGTGCATTTGTGGCAATCAAGTCTTGTTTGTAAGATAAAACAGTATTTTAAGGTGCTGTTTTTTCAGTCACAACTTAGTCATTACCCTTAAAATATCTTGGCATTGGGTGATTGTTTTCAGCTATGATCTCATACACCTTAGGTCTTTTATTTTAAAAACTTCTAGAATTCTCATGGTAATGTGTAGTATATTACATGGTTATATGTATGTATGTTCCTGAGTTTCCTTAAGAATTTCCTGTCATAAAGGTTCTTTAGCTCTCTGGCATTAGGTCTTAAGTGACATACAGTCCCTAGATGAATTTACTTTTATTGTCAAATACAACCTCTGAGTAGTACTGTATGTATTTATACAAGCCAGCTTTATTTCTGATCATCTATCAAGGAAAGTTTTAACGTGTGCACAGAGGCTTCAATGCCACTTTATTAACACTTGTGAAATTCTCATGTGGTATGAGCTTCATGGCATCCAGAGACAAGCTCAGAGGCCAGCAGGGGTATGTATGTAATGCTCTTAGGCTAGGAAACTACAAGTAGATACTAGCAGGTTTAAGTCCTGAACTTCTGCAAGGATTGGAACAAGCATCAGGGTCAGTAGGAATCTGTCATTTTAGTAAATGTCCTGTTGCATTGATGCCTCACAAGGTCTTACTTCCTTCCAGCAGGATTACCTAAGCATGCCAAAGTATCACACAGAATAACAAAAAAAAAAAAAAGTGAAAATGGTCAAGAATAAATACAGCAATACTTTGAACAAAGCATTTAATAATTTTCTTATGTAGCAGAAAAAATCTGCTACAAAAAAAATTCAGTATACTTTTGTAAATGAATAATCAGTGATTTCACTTCCATTTACCAAAAAACCCCAAGTTAATTTTTTTGCCCATTGGAAAGAAAAACTGAAAATAGGGGATTGCAGTTAATGCATTTTTTTTCTTCCCATACATATATATCCTTGAAAATACTTGATGTTGTCAAGGGAAGGAGAGTTTACCTCTGCTGTTTTTTGCTATTGAATTTATTAGTGGACTTGACCTACAGTACTGGTTTGAATTCTAAATGGATTCATCTCACATCCTTGCAAGATAGAATGGGATTAGTAGGAACACTGTGGGGGAAAAAATGTCATATAGAATTATCAAACTATCACAAAAAAAAGGAAAACGTATGGATTTCATTTCAGAAGTAAAATCTTGTAAATCATAGACTACTCATTATGAATTTGAAAGAAGAATGAGTCACTCTGCGCCCAAAAGCATATAGGTTCTGAATTGTTATGGGAGAAGAGGAGTTTAAAGGAAGGCGGTAATAACTACATAGTTACGAATGAAGTTGCATTAATGCTCTGTTTTTAAAATACAACTGCAGTTAAAGATTCATTGTGTGCCAAATTAAAAGGTTCTTTTTTAACTGGAGTAATAGATGTTGAAGACCAGATCAAAGAATTGTCATTAAGTATAACTGTATTCAGAGACCAGAATTTTATGAAATGATTCCTGCGTTAAGCTGTATTTTGTACTTAACTGAGATAAAGCAGTAGAAATGGGCCAAGATAAGAGTTTTCAATTAGCCTCCTTGTCTTTTTGTCCAAACGAAGTGAAAAGCCAGTGTGTGCTTTTAGGGCTGAAAAGTGGTAGTTAAATGTGCACCACCCCTTGAAACTGTTTCTGTTCTCTAAGCCTCCATTGTCTGAAACAGTGGGAAGCAAAATTCTCAGTAATCAAAAGATGTAAGGAGGAAAAAATCTGCATTAATATAGATTCCAAATAGCAGTGAATAAAAACCAAGACACAGATTTTGCTCTTGGATTTGGCCTCCATTAGTTGGAGCCTGTCTGAATTTTTTAATGTCGTACTTCTGTTTTTATTGTAAGCTTTGGTACAGTGAGGAAGCTTTCTGATGTAGAGTACTGCAAGTACTGCACATTTGTTGGGAAAAATGTGTGCATATGAATGGAAAATGCATATGAATGTAAAACAACTAGAAAAATGGTTATTATGGACAGTAAAATGAAGTGAAACTTTGTGGATAGCTCTTGCTCAGATGTCATATACAATTTTGAAATGCCCTACTTAAAAATAAAGGAAATCTTTGGGATTAAGTTTTTTATTAAGTGAGAGAGAAATATTAGAGAACTATTAGCTGTACAGACTAAACAATGAGGAGGCTATAAAACAGAATCCAATACGTGGGGTAATTTTTTTGTAATGTAAAACACTTGCATAATGTATAGCATACTCTGTAGGTTTAAAAAATGGAAGAAATATTTAACTTACCAGTCTGTACACAGAAAATGCAGAAAGAATTGGGGTCATATATGTATCATCATTGCTTTAGATTTTAGACTAGAAAAGAAAGTAAACTTGGAAGAATTTGTATCTGCTTTTCTTAATTTTGTGCTGTTTTTCTCTTGAGTTTTAGTTGTGTCCCAGAGTGATGAGTCAAATTGGGGCCACCTGTTTTCCACTGGGCCTTTCTGAGTTTCTGTAACTTAGTTATACAACATGCAAGTATTCCTAGCAGAGTTATTTCGGAAAGCTGTTGTGAGTTAATAAATATTCAATAAATGAAATAAAAAACCACTATTCTTTTAGGTGGCAAGGAAAGCCCTACAAAAATGGCTGTTTTATGGTGGAAAACAGTAATGTTTTGTGAAAAAACTTGTTCAGTGGCATATAAAAGGTGCAGGGTGTTTTAGAAATTAGGTTAAACTATGTTGTTTTACTGACCTGATTCTTTTGCCTTTACGTTGCCAAGGCTGTAATGTGAAGCTTCTCAGGCTCCATAACTTACCAAAGGCATATTCCATTCCATAGAATGTCATGCCCAGAGTCAAAAGTGGGGGAGTTACCAGGAAGGGAGCCAATCGCTGCTTGGGGACAAGCTGGGCATCAGTCAGTGGGTGGTGGGCAATTGTAGGTTACAGCAGTTATTTTGCTTCAGTTTTATTCCTCCCTGTCTCTGCTTTCCATTACATTTATTATTATTGCTATTATTATCATTAGTATAGTTTACTTCATTTCAATTATTAAGCTGAATTGAATATTATCAATTATGTCAACCCATGAGTTTTCCTTCCCTGTTCTCCCCCTGGGGGAGAGCTGAGGGGGAGTGAACAAGCGGCTGTGTGGTACTTACTTGCCAGCTGGGGTTAAACCTCAACACTTTTGACTTGTTTTTGGATTATGTTGGGTAAAAAAAGCTGGCTGTTTGTGAATGCTGTTGGACTGGACAGTTAGCACTCGAAGGATTCCTGGTCTGTCATGTGGCAGTCTGTGTTTCCTGCCTATGTGAGCTTCAAGTTGCTGTGGAAAGAGGCTTTCCTTGGCACTCTGTGGGGTGGGTTGTAGGCTTCTCCTGCCCAACACAGTGAGGAAATGTCTTTCTCATCTCCCAGAGTGTCCATGGAAAAGGTAGTCTACTATGAAATCACACAAGAAAAGGAGGAACTTGGTCTACTTCCAGGAAGTTTAAATGATCTCTGTAAGAATTCATATAGGATCACATGTTTATTGGAAAGTTTAGTTTATGTAAATAGGAATTGTTGAGAAGATTTTTTGGGAGTCTGAAACAAAAATATTTTTCTTGAGGAAGAAGAAAGGAGGAGGAGTCATGTGCGTTTAATTTTTATATGAAGAGCAATAAGTCAATTGCATTAATGTCTTTTGCTCTACTTTGTTTGCAGGGTAGTTCTATACCCTGGGCATCATTTTGAAATGAAAGAAAGAACCTCAAGGAGTCAGGTAGTGTTACTCCATCACAAACATGGAGAGGGGGAGGTGAGGAAGAGTCAAAGGTAGAAAAAAAGACAATAACGCACCGTTATCTTTTATTAGGCACTATGTATTTATTTGTATGGAAAGTTTTGCATTACAGCGGATGTTGTATCTCCTGTGAAGGTAATGAGGGAAGTATCACTGATACTTACATGAGCAAAAAATTATGTAGGACTGCCTCCCTCTGCCCTTGAAATCTTTCAAGGTTTTATATTTTTATATTTCACTAATTGTAGGTTGTTTTTTTCATATGGGATAAAATAGCAACCACCTCTTTAGAGATTTCTAGGGTATTTTAAAAATTTTATGTCTCCTTCTAGGATTTGACTACTGCTGAAACAGCTGTGAAAACTGGTTGCATTAAGACATAATTTTTTTTACTAATTATAAATTGCAGCAATAAATATCCATGAGCCTAAATGAGTTAAACACATTAGAATTCAGTTGGATTAGTGCATGAGAATTTGAATATTTAAGGAATTTCTCTATCTGCAGGTTATAAACAAGAACCTCTTGTCATTAATGCCCTCTATATTTATATCCTGTCATTTACCCTTAAAAGTAAATACAAAACTTCTCTTTAGCCCATATAAGAGGTAGGTAACACCTGATATATAGATTGTGGTTCAGTTTTTTTGTTCTTAACACTCTTCTATAGCTGAATATTATTTGCTTTGTTTCTGTATGTGCAGGGCCCTGAACAGATCTAGGAGCTGATAAAGTTAGTGGTCCTGAAGTGTGATTGAACTTGTAAGACCCATAGATGTCAAAGTCCAATTGAAATCAAATAAAAATTTCCATAACTAAGTATTGTTGTACACTGCAACTGAATTTAATTGCTGGACTGGAAAGACAAGCTCCCATGAAGCCTAAGGACCAGAGCTGTTCTCTGCAACAAAGACATCTGAATTAGAGCTATTCATCTCCCTTTAAATCAATTGGGAGAAAAAGGAGTCAAAGGTATACATGAATAATGGGTATAATTTCTCTGATGCTGATAAAATCTGAAATTGCTTTTATCATTTGCATCCCATAAATTTTTGTTGCTCTCTGACTATAAAAGAAGCATAGATTAGTTTCCCTGTAGAAGTGTGCATATTCACTGGAAGCTCAGTGAGCTACCTTTGCTGCTCCCTTGTTTTCATAACTAAATATTATTTTGAACTCAGATGTCCTATTTCCCTCTATAAATATTTGTGGTTAGTTTTGTTGGGGTTTTTTGGGTTTTTTTCCTGATCTAAGGTGCAAGTTGTCAGTTTTTCTTAGTTTTAATATAAGCTTGATTTTTAAAAATTTTTTTTTCTTTGGAATTTATAAAAAGTACATGCTCTTACAAATTCCTTGTTCTGCTTCCTGAAAAGAATGGCAGTGGTTTTAGAAAAAGAAGGTTTACAGACGAATCTGTATTGAGTGCAGAAAATTATAGTCCACCTAAGACGAGGAAAAGAGGGATGATATATAGTTGTTGATGTCATGGTACAAATACCATCTAGTATAGCAAACACAAAGAGTTCACTGGAGCATTCAGGTATAAAGAGCTAGTCTGAATGGCTGTTGGAGGACTAAGTACTGCTGCCTCTGGGATATTTAATACATGCCTTACATTTTCTCATTTCAGCAGTTCATATGAGCTATATCTAGCCCCCAGGGTTTAAAGAGGGGAGGTTCATTCTAACTATCAAGTTTGAAGATTAACAGTCTTTTGAATTAGTGGATATCCTGAATGCCTTTGCCCTTTATATGAGGTGTTTTTATTGCTCCATAGTTAAAGTTCCACTTGGTTGCATAAGTGATTAATTTACTTAATCAGCTCTTAGTTCTCTGCTCTGTACATTGTGCCAACAAAATCCAGTTTTCTTTAATAGTGGAGTTGTTTGTGTTCCATTTCATGGCTATTGTATGTTGATTTTTCTTATTAACATTTTCAAAACTTTTTTTTTTGTTAAGGGGTTTATACCTGTTAGCTGTCAAAACCCTTTACCAGCAATTCTGGAGAGGGAGGAATGTTCAGGAATGGTGACTTTTTGTTATATCTTCACCTAGTCATCATCGATGTGCTCAGCAGTGAATAGGTGATAAAGAGCTTACAGAGACTAGACACATTCACTTCATCCTTTTGCTCTTAACACTGTAATGGGGCCAGGAGGCTTTCATGGGAGCTTGCTTTGCAAGAGGTTTTGGCTGTTTCTGGTTTTGAAAACTGCTTTGGGGAGAAAACAAAGAGACATGACAACTTTCCTTGCATCCCAGCACCTTTGTAAGTGAGCTTTCTGTCCTGGCAAAACTTAATGCTCATGATTCACAGAGGAATCACATTTTGTTGAACAGAGTCAACAAAAGAGAGAGTAAGTGGCCTTCTGAACCTAAAATGACATCGTATGTTGTAATTTCATTATTAGTCATGAAAATTCAGAAGCAAATAATCTTAAAAGTGTAAGAATCTGTGCTTTAAATGGTTACATATGATATTAGACAATGGTCAATGGCTGGTGCTACCTACAAAATCCCAACTGAAAATGGCCTAACCTTGTTCATTTAACATCAAAAAATCAGTGACAATTTTCAACCTACTTTTCATTTCATTGATGACTGAGGATCGTGGTAAGCTACAGCTGCTAAGAAAGGTATTTTTAATCTGCAAATACAGATTACTTGTATCTAAGTTTTTTAGTACTTTGCTGAGGAGTTCTGTAACTGTTGGGTACATCATGAAACACTTGGAAGTTGTAGCAAGCAAGCTAATTTTTAAAAGATAAATGGATTTAAACTTAAAATCAGGATTGTCAGTGGCACTTCCTAGCACTAGGAACTTTGCAAAAAAATCTGGAGGATCGTGTTGGAAATGAGTGTGAGATGAGAAGAGTGGTCCTTTTGGCTTTATAGTGTGTTAGGCTGTCTTTTAGGATCATAGAAAGAACATGGAAGACTTGGGTTTTTTTTTAACAAAAGCACTTAAACTACTTATTAACTTGTTTCATTCTGACGAAGAGTGAACAGGAGAAATAGAAAGAGGCTGATACCTGAAACTTTCCTACTATTAATTTGTGGTTCTTTGTCCTATAGTTTTCTGAAAGTCAATTTAAGTTAATTTATTTAATGGTATTTCAAAGAATGCTTAATTGTCTGAGAGTTGTCTGATCTTCATTTTGGTGTGGATCTGGCAGCCTTACAAAACATTATAACAATGTGATGAAATGTTTGGCAGAAGAGATAAGGTCTCCCCCAAAAATATAATTTGAGGCTAAAAGCAATTTTTTTATCTGGAAAATCTTTCACCATATNTTTTTTCTAGAAAATCTTTCCAAAAAAAAAAAAAAAAAAAAAAAAAAAAAAAGGAAAAACTCCCAGATCATTAGAATGCATGAATTGACATAGCGCCAACAAAATCTATGATGTGAAGGTAAGTCTTCCTACAGGACTTGAGTTTTTTGCCTGACCTGAGGGAAGAAAACCCAACACATTTTCACCAGTGAAAATTCATTTTTTGCAATGTTCATAGAGCAATATTAGTTAAATTTTTTAAAACATAAGTCCTTTCATCAAGCCTTTATGTTATCTGCAAACTCTATTGACTAAACATCCTCAAATTTAATAACATGCAAAGTGCCTCAGATAACCAAGAGGCCTCTTTAGCATCACAGTAACATGAGATGCAATTTTTTTCCTGCTTTATGCTTTTTTTTAGCTCTTCTCAGATCATCTACTCAGACCTTAAATGCATTTTTTATGTATTCATAAATGCCGTGGAGCATTGGGAGACACCGGTAAACTCCTTTATGGGTGTGCAAGGGAGATCTGACAAAGAAATGAAAAAAAAAGTATAGCAATTTTTTCTGCTGTATTCTCCTTTGCATGTCACTTTGACTTCTTTCAAAGCCCATGATGTCATTATTCCAGGAAAGATGACAGAAGGAAAATAGAAATGCGTAACCAAAAGACCTTGCAGGTGTATAATTTTAGATGGGGTTTCTGTCTTTTCTCCTGAAGGCACTCGCATGTGCTTTATAAACAGATACATCTCTCCTTGACAAATGTTCTTAAAACTTGTAGTAACTTCTCTTCTCTTCTCTATGAAAATGATACTTTTTTGCTCAAGAAAGCAATGTCCTTTTGATCTCTAAAAAGAGTTCTTTTATGTACAGTCATTCATGTGTCAACCAGTAGCATTTTACTCATGGTCTATCTATAGCAATTCAGTTTGCAAATTGGAAACTTGATTCAAATGCATGCTTCTGAATAGAATAATGAAATTTTTCAATATGACTGTTATTTCCAACTCCAAATTCAGATATATTTTAGTTATTAATTTTTTTAAGCACTTAATACTTGCTTCTGACAGAAGAATTTGATAGTAGTATGAAAAAAAGCCATCAAGCTGCTTATATTTAGGCACCTATAAATATGCTGATGGACATGCATAAAAGAATCTTTCACTGCTATAAGCTAAATTTCCATATTAATAAAGATGAAATGTTAAGATTTTTATGTAGCTTTTGAATTTAAATCAGAGACAGTTAATATTATCATAATTAAGACAAGATGAAACATTTCTAATGTATGGTAACACATTAACAAAAACAAGATTGTAATTATTAGTTGCTTTTGCATATTTACAGGAAATGATATTTTTTCTTGCAGTTTATGCCAAGTGAGTTATTTCAGTACTTGCATCTTATTTCTCATGTCCTGTCTTGTATGACTTCATTCATTGCATGCACATACTCAACACAACTCGGAATCAAGTAGTATACATGCAAGAATTTATGTTTACCATTATGCCCATTATACCTGGCTGTGAATGTACTACAAATGCATTTATATGATTGCTTAATACCTCACCTCTGGTCATTCCATATAAAAATAACTCAGATTTCCAAATGTATGTTTTTTTCTGTGGAAGTTCCATTTTCAGGGTATCAGCTTGCAGGGAGAACGCTTAACTCTTTACAAATCAGAAAAAACTGACTGCTTTTTCCATTACACTTTTTGCTTTAAAAAACAGTCAGGCAGAGCTTCTACACATGCTCTTGTGTCATCCGGTCTCTGAAAGTGCATAGAAGGCAGAATCCCATGCTTCTGCTGCCTGTTGTTGTTCTCCAGCATAATAATGTTTAAGTACAAGTTGCTTCTAAATTGCTGTTGACAATGATGAAACCTGTTGTACATTTGTACAACAGTGATCTCCTAATTTGAATGGAGATCTTGGAGGTATCTTTTAATTTAAATTTCAAAAAAATAAATGCAATGTCTAGTGTAATTATTGAGCATATTTATCTTTGTTTTTTACCTCCAGCTTTCAAGTGGAGGCTTGAAAAAAAATTCCACTTGGATTAAATAAATAAAGAAATAAAAAATTATTTGTAGAGTATGCTATATTCCTGTTCTCTGTAGACTGAGCATTTGAACTCAGCTACCATTGTTATGATAGCTGTGTCCCTCGTCTGATTCCTAAAGGTCAGTTTGTGTTATCTTTATCTCTGTAGAGATTTCCTAGGAAGGATCATGACATGGTTCAATGATCACAGTGGGGTTTTTCCTTCTACAATTTGTAATATTAAAAAATACCAGAAGATTACTGTATAGACTTTATCTATGTCCCTTAGTGTGTACAAAGAATAGCACAATTGTAGTTGTGCATTGGTGTGCAGTGATATGAAACATGAGCAGGATTTGAAAAGGTAGCACTGCCACAAGGAATCTATGAAAAAGAACTATGCATATGCATCAGATATAGTATTCTGGTAATGTCCTGTGGCACTAGTTTTCGTCTCTGAATACAATGATTAATTAACAAATAACTGTGAAAAACTCCGTTAATAATTTCATTTTGTTTGTTCATTGTACTGGGACCTCAAGTCATTGAAATACAGTTTGTTAAATCCTTACTTGAGTGATGATTACATTTGAGTACTGGATATTTCTATTGCACCTCCTCAGGAGTTTAGAACTTTAAATGACAAAAATTGGTAATGATTGTTCAAACATATGGCCAAAACCAGAGAAGTAAGTACTGTGGTTCTTTTTAACTCACCCGTCTTGTGTAGATGTTGCATGCATTGAAAGCTTAACTCTGGAGAAATTATGTTGAAGTATACGTAGACTACAATGTGTTGATTTTTTGTTTATTTTTAAAGCTGGGTTCTCCTTTAATAATTGATGATGTGTGTTTAAATCCTACAGACCATTTTTAATATGTAAGACTTAAAAATACTTAAAAATTCACAAGGAGATTATCATTATATGCTACAGAAATTTTTTTTGATCTTTTTAAAGACTTCTGAGAGAGTGCTGCTTGAACAATAGACATATTTACACAGAAAATGTTCCTGAAAAATGCATTACTGTGAAGAGATGGGCTTCAGGGATTAGTGGACACCAGCTTTTTTTGCTTCAAGCAAAGCAGCTGAGTTCTGAGTTGGGTCAATGGTGACAGAAACTCCAACAGAGATCCCACCCTGAGCCCATTAAAATCGATGTTGCTGTGTCACAATTTAATTGGAGTAAGGATGAGGCCTCTGATGCAGCACTCTCATGCCTGTGTGCTTTTAGGTTCTGACAGCTCATCATGACCTTCTTTTTTTCAACTCTGCAAGTACAAAACAAACTAAGGTCACTACAGTATGTGTTAGCAAATCTAACGTTTTTGTAGTCTATTTTTTCACTTCAGTGTCATCCTCTTCTCTATATTTAGAAGTCTTTGATGATTATAACCATCCTTCTGTATTTCTGTAATCAAAGTAGTTTTATAAGCTTCTGTGTCATTTTGCAGATCTGTTTTGTGTTGGTGTTCCAGGAGTCATTTCCTGACCCTTCCATTTTTGAGAGGAGGACAGTAGCAGCACTGTGGTTTTGTGTGCACTTTGTTAGTGCCTGGGTGGTGAGCAGAGGTTGGAGGTGGGAACAACACTGATAAGAATAACAAGATGTGCAAGAGAGAAAGCTTCAGGGTTACTGTGCACTTTGTTAAGAGGGGAATAAGTCTGCACTTAGAGGATAACCTGCCTAGATTGGGAACAGAACTTGCTGGTTATTCCTGCAGCAGAACAGACCAGTACCTTATTATATTGCAGATCACTGGATACTTGGTTACTAATCACTGGTCTATGCAGGATTAATTTGAACAGCTATATATGTTTGCTCTGTACCTAGCTGATGCGGCGCGCTGAGTGCTTAGAGAGAGCTTGCTACTGCATCTCAGCTGGATACCAAAAATTAGATTTTATGGATTTGTCTTCTACTCTGCTGGGAGCTCTGTTGAGAGGATATGTTTTGGGTTTCCTTTTCCACTTTAGTTTTTCCTTTCTTGTTTATTGGCATGGTTTTTAAATTGCTGTGTGCCCTCTGTTCTCTCCTTTAGAGAAGATGCTGTGCTGTCTTTTTTACTTCTTTATTGATTATTCCATAAAGCCTCTCCCATGAGTATACTGACTTAAATCCAGACAGTCAGGGGTTGAAGATAATATGGTATTTTGTTCTCATTTATCGATATTAACAGTTCACAATGTACATTTTAGGTACTCATGCTAAAAAAGCCAAAATATGTTACAAGTTCTGGCAGTAAGGCATAAGCAGGACAAAAGCTGGATCAAGTTAGGCACTCATGGGAGAATTAGGTCCAGCTAGTATTACCTGAATAATGTGGTTTACACTTGATTTCAGAAAGGAAAGGCTGCAAGTCTGTGTGGTCCTGAAGCCCAGGGATGACGTTGTTCTATGGTTTTATGAATCGCACTTCAGTGGATATCGCTGTGAGCACAGGGTGCATTAGCACATCATTGCCGTTGATCCCGTATTCGTGTGATTTACTACCACCTATTTCTGCAGCCACATTTGCTGCTAGGGATATAATTTCCCATGGTGGTGGATCCAAAATAAAGGCATTTTGTTTCTAAATGCTGCTGTTCTGCTTGCTTCTTGAGCCTGTGGCTGAGTTCCTGTCACAGAGAAGATGGTGCACACTGAGCTGGACCCACAGACAATCCAAAAGAATGCATGATTATTTTTTCTATGGATCTGTCTGATGGGACCGCCTATTTGTTACACCTGATGCAGGGATGTGGCTGTACATTTGTGGATGGACGCTGCAGGGAATAGTCCACTGTGAGATGGATTAAGCATGGGGTGAAAATTTGCTCTTCGTTTGTCATTAAATTAAAGCTGCCAACAGTTAGACCTCAGTGTAACACTGTCTATCTTTATTAGTATTCTGTCAACATGCAGATATATTTGTGCATCCTCATGCCTGTTTCTTCAGTTTTGTGTTACTGATGTAAAACCTAGCTGATGTTGATTGTGGATGTCTATATGCACAACTATACATACAGATCACATATCTATATATTTCAAATGACCTGGATAAGAACAAAGCTTCAACACTAATGGTTGAAAATATTGCATAGCTGTGAAATTCATCTAGTGAAGGGAGTTCAAATAAGCTGGACTTTTATTTTTATTATTTTTTTAATATTCTGCTATATAAATAAGACTGAAATGTATCTTAGGACCTTTTGTGCTTTTTGAAAAGGGGTTAATATAATTCAGTATTATTTTGCATTCCCCTATTTTTACTGTAGATGTATGTGCATTTTTACAATCTTTTGTGGTGTAGTAGTGAAACATAAATATTGAAAGATTGCTTTTCAACAGCGTGTTTTTATACTGAGAATTCTTAATGTGTGCATGGTTCATTCTTCAGAATGCCTAAAGAGCAAGGTAAAGAATATTAAGGAGATGAACCGTAACCACTTCTAAATGGCTCTGAATTGTATGTTGATTAGTGTTGCATATTAATAGGTACTTTGGAAAGCAGGATACATAATTTTCACCTCTCTTTTTACAATGTCTTTCAAGTATGTACATATGTGCTGCCTTTTGTGTTATTCATTTAAAATTTTTGGGTTGGTTTCAGAGCACATGTTACACAGTATGCTATAATATTTGAACTAAATCATTCCTAGAATCATAGAATATCCTGAGTTGGAAGGGACCTATAGGGATCATAAAATCATAGAATGGCCTGGGTCAGAAAAGACCTTAAAGATCATCTAGATCCAACCACCCTGCCATGGACAGGGACACCTTTCACTAGACCTGGTTGCTGAGAGCTCCATCCAACCTGACACTGAACAGTTCCAGGGATGGGTCATCCACAACTTCTCTGTGCAAACAGTTTCAGTGCCTCACCGCCCTCACACTAAAGACTTTTTTCCATCCAGAGTCCAACTTCTGGCCCTGCACAAGGCACTCCAAGAATTGCACGATGTGCCTGAGAGTGTCGTCCAAACGCTTTTTGAGCTCTGTCAGGTTTGGTGCTGTGACCACTTGCCTGGGCAGCCTGTTCCAGTGCCCAGCCACCCTCTGGTGGTTGAACCTTTTCCCAATATTCAACCTGAACCTCCCCTGACACAACTTCAGGCCATTCCCTCGAGTCCTATCACTGGTCACCAAAGAGAAAAGTTCAGTGTCTGCCTCTCCTCTTCCCCTCATGAGGAAGTTGTATCTGCAATGAGGTCTCCTCTCAGCCTCCTCTTCTCCAGGTTGAACAGACCAAGCAACCTCAGCTGCTCTTCATATGGCTTCCCACAGCCCTTCACCTTGTGGCCCTCCTTTAGTTGCTTTATATCCTTCTTTTATTGTGGCAGCCAACTGCATGCAGCACTCAGGGTGAGCAGAGTGCAGAGTAGAGCAGGACAATCACCTCCTTCATCTGGCTGGTGATTCTTTGTGGAAATGTTCATCAGGATTGGTGCTAAGCTAGGGGAAACTGTAAGGCTAACTGGCTATGGACTGCTTCTGTCCCACTCTAAATTGAACTTAACCACTGAAATTGCTAATTTAACCCTACTTGAGCTTTTTTTTATTTTGCTAGGCTAATGTGCTTTTATACTTCAAGATATCCAGTTGTCCAGACAGTCTTGCATGCAAGTTTTGAATTTTTATTTCTGCCTACACTTCCTTATAAGCCTGCAGAGTACTTTCTGCTAGCCATAGTTAGATTTTTCTCTCTTAAGAATTGCATCAGTCATGGTTTGTATTAGATTTTCCCATATTCCTGTTCCATGCTGCTTTGTAAGCAACAATGATGGCACACAGATAGGCGTACTGGGAGGAGGCTTAACAGTGGTTGGTTTTTGGTTCTAATTACTCATCCTGGCTCTGGAGCACACCCTCATAGACCTGAAATTATTATCTATAGAGAAATCATTACTCTTACACTAAGTAGAGGCATTTAAACTACCTTTTGCAGCTCTTAAGAGCTGACTTTAGGCAGAAAATCATGTTGATAGTGGGGAGTGGATTTCTCTATGTGCTAGAAATTATTTCCCTAAGTCAGCCACATATACATGCACTAACTTTCAGCCCGATGCATGCAGATTAGTGTGAAAGGACAATGTATCTTTCAGTGGTGGAAAAAAGTTACTTAGAGACAAATAGTGAACTTCGGCAAGAGGTAGAACTCATGATGACAATTGCCCCAAAAAGCCCTCATGGTTGGGAGGTGAATGGCATCGAGCAGTGTTCTTTGCAGTTATAGGTAAAGGCTTTATTCTCTAGTGTGTGGTTTTCATCTTTCTCCCCTGAGAATACTTGACAGTAATAGTTCAAACCTGTTATGGAATGTAGTATACAATTTAATCTTTACAAGTTTTCACATGTTGCCAAAAATGATGCATTAACTCTGCACACATTAAGTAGTAGATATACCTGAATGTAATACACTTGCTAAAATTTTATGTGTATTAAAATGCAGAGGACTAGCTTTTTAAAATTATGGTTATTAGTAGAAACTTTATGCTCATTCTACAAAAGAATGTAAGCATGAAGCGGGGGGTAGGGGGAAGGTGTCTTATTCATAGAGGTTTGGATACTGAGTACTCTTCTGTCAGCTTTTAGAGCTATTAAGTGCTATCCTCTAGCATCTTAAATATATGCAGCTTTGGAAGAGAAGAAGCACTTTGTGGTTGTCCAGCTTTAGACAAGCTGATCATTAAACAATATTACTTGAATAGATTCAAATGAAGGATTTTTATATTAACTGATGAAAGTGCAAAGATGGAGTTGGTATAGAGCAATACATGTGTACTGCAGTAAATTTTGATCCCAGATGCTTAGCCATAGTTGTCAGCAGTCAAAATTTCAAGAGCAAACACACAGGTATTATAGTGTAGCTTCACTGCAAGCAATTTTCGAGGCAATTCAAGGAGCTGAATTTATCCTTTCTGGAAAAAAGACTTTCCAGAAAGCTGCCTGGTCTAGTTGCTGCTACTTGTAGAGGTGCTGTATTCAATACCAGAGGTAGCAGTATTAAAGAATTTACCTGGTATTTGCAGAGTGAGCAGCAAGAAGCTTCTCACAACATGCACTCCCCTTGATGTGGCATCATGGAGCTCTCCTTAATCCCCATTCCTGTTCAGATTGAAGTCAAGGAGTTAGATATTTGTTGTATGAGCATTGATTTTTGGCTGTGACTAGATACTAAAACCAATTAAAAGGAAGTGGTAATAATTATTTTCTGTAACATGATCGGTATCCAGTGATAAAGCATAAAGACCAAGGTTTCCTTTAATATTTCATGGCTCTCCTTTTTAATAGCTGTATATACATTTATTGGAAGTTCAGGTAGCTACAAGAGCTCAAGAACAGAATACTTGATGTTTTCCTTTTAATAATTCAAATAAAGATACACTATATATATATATACATATATATATATATATATATATATATAAACTGATAAACTGGTGGGAGTTACCTGGAAGAGGTGCTGATCTGGGTTCAGGAAAGGGGAGTCTGGCATTGCTCAGTGGGTGGTGAGCAATTGCATTGTGCATCACTGGTTTTTCCCTTTTTACTATCGTTAATGTTATCATTTACCATTATTATTGTATCTTACTTTATTTTCAATTGTTGAACTGTTCTTATCTCAACATACAAGTTTTACTTTTATTCTCGTCCCCATTCTGCTGGGCCAGGAAGAGAGGGAGGGTTGAGTGAGCGGCTGCGTGGTGCTTAACTTCCAGCTGGGCTTAAACCATGGCAATATTTAACCTAGTCAAATCTCCCATGGTGTGGAGGTAGAAACCTGAGAGAATTAATCTGTTTTTGCACTAAACCAAACTTTACATTTCTCTTGGAAAAAAAAACAAGCCATTATTATTAAACCATTAGAAATGAAAAGCCTGCTTTTCAAACTGTTCTGGTTGAAGTCAGTTAATGGTTGCTTGAAAAGCCTCTGTTGGTGAGACACTGCTATGTACATAGCTGTAGTAAAACACTACACCATTCCATGTTCAAGGACACAAGATTTGGACCACAAATATGGGAATACACATACATATGCACACAAATATAGAAACAGACTGATCACACAGCAAGAACATTAGGATGCATGCCACACATTCTTTGATAACTGCCGGCACAGGGCTTCAGCACAAGAATTTGAGTTCCTAAAACCACCTGGTAGGTTGAGTTGAAAACCTTTTGAAAAATACATCAAAAAGTTCCTATGGCACTGCAGGGGATACTTATGCACAGAATAAAAGAACTGGTGTAGTGTTGTTCAGCAATTCTTAACCCACAAACATTGCTGAATTCTAAAAGTATTTTGACAATTCTTTGTTAAAATACTACTTAGTACTTAGCATTTTATTCTAACTCTTTTGAAGTAAAATCATACTCAAAAACTTAGTATTAGATTTCTTTCCTTTTACTTCTACATCTTTAAAAATAGCTTGTAAAATGTTTTGGATAAATGCACTGGTTCCTTTCCTGAAAACGGTGTGGGTGCCTCTGAAAAGTAGTAATCTTCTGCATTCTTTTAATAGAATTCTGATTATATTCTGAGGGAAATGAAAATGCAAGTGTGTATGTGAAAACCAAGGAAATGGCAGGTTTTACCAATTCCATATGAAATGGGGAATAATATATGGTATATTCCATAAAGCTATTGGAATTGCACGGCACCAAATTACATGGCTCCTATCATTGACTGCATTAGACTGAATAAATCCAGTTTGAGGTGGGTGTGAGGAAGACCTATGAATTTTTCCTGTGGCATATCCAGTGGCTCAAATTATTTACATCGAAATTATAAAAAGTTATTACTCCACTTCATTGCTAGTTGCAGAAAGTGTAATGAGACTGGGGTTTGCATTGGGTTTTGCTTCTTTTTGCTTTTACTATGACACACCTAATTTTGTGGAGGTACTTCAGGCTCAAAATTTAAAATCTCAATATAAAGTTAAAAAAATATTTTTAATTCTGGTTCCTTTGTTGAAGTTTATTTTGCAAATATAGGTAGCATGATAATCATATCACAAAGGCAGATATTTTCTATATTATATTGTGAAATCATCTCTATATTCCACTCTGTCATTTATATCAGTGTTTCAGTCTTTTCTTAAAGTAAATCAGTATAATTTATTGACTCATCCAAGAACCATCACAATATTCTTGACACTTGAAATGACTTGTGTGAACAGTAAGAGCTGTGTGATATGGACATGTAGGCAGACAGGAAAACAGAGGCGCTTAGAGCACCAAGTGAAATCCCACTTGTCTCATTGCTCCAAAATTTATAAACATGACAAATAATACATTTTGGCCTATTTTTTTTTTTTTAAGAAATAGATTGTGTTTTTCATTGTATGTCTGCTGCTGGTTAGTTATACAAGGCAATTTTACTGGATGTTTTAGGTAAGGAGCATAAAATTTCAGAATTGGCTAGTATGTTGTTCTCAAGTACCTAAGTGGTTCTCAGCATGCTTTCAAAAGGGATGTTAAAAAGAAAATTTTATTTAAAAAGCTTTTTTCTTGTAAAGACATTGTGAAAAGCTGAATTTTCCCCAGTAGGTTTTCCAATTTTTTTTATTGTTTACTGTTAAAAATGTACCTTGCTTCCTGCAGGTTATCTATCTTCATATTCTAAGTGTAGGATCTTCTTTTAAATTTTTCGCAGTGTCAGTGCTCAATTAACCTTCAAAATGTGTGCTGTGTATGCAATATGAGCATCTGAAGTACAGTCATTAAAGAGCCTGCTTTCTCATTTAATTTAGTTTTCTCCTTTCCATTTTTCCAACACAGTATTTAAAAATACTGGAACTAGAAATAATGTATTTTCAGAAGAGTATCTTTTATGCTCCAGGTCAGCATAATATCACTGCCTGCGTTACAGAGTTTATAGAAGTCGCTTCCTTTAATGATGTTGCTTTTGTCAGCTGATCTGATGAGTCCATCAGACGTCATGCTTTAACAAGAACTTTTTTTCCTGAGAAGTCCACTTACCTGAGAGTATTCTTCATGTTTGTGTTCTTTTTATAGAATTCTGTCTGCTAGACTGAATTTAAAGTCCATAATCAGGTGAAACTCTGGTCATTACTAAGCAGCAGAGAATCTAGGACCTGGAGCAGTTTCTAATTAAGTACCCAACATCTTATGATTACCTTGTTATTTGGAGCAAGTTTCCACTTGCATGGTTTAGCTGTCATTTAAAATGATGCCTAATGCAATTGAATGGTGGCCTGACATTTATGAGAGATGTTTTCAAACAGTTGTTTGAGTGGTTCTCAGATGAAGCTTTGGTGTGCAGAATCTATTGTAGATAGAAATAAAGCAATCATCCGAAGTCCGGTGAGCTAATAATTGTTAATAGGCATACAAATGTGAAGACCATAGGGCATTAATTAGTGCTCCTGGAGGCTGTCATATGGAAGTATCATCAGTTGAAAAGGTCACTTGAATGTTCTTACAGTGAGGACAGCAGCCTTTTCATAGTGTCTGGAATCTCTCCTCTTCTTTGTAAGAAAACACAAGAGAATTAGTAGAGAACTTGTGGTCTTGTGTACTGACACTCTTTTACTTGAGGAGAAGATCTGGACCTAAGGTTACTATTCCACTTTTCATCCTTTCTACTGTGGTATGTGAAAATGGATTAGATATAAATATTTACAAAGCCATCATCTGATATAAACTAACAGTATAACCTGCTGTTAGCAAAGTTTTTCACACAAGTTACTGTGTCATTATTTCTGCTTCTTTGCTGGAATCTGGAAGACCTCAGGATTGTGATAATGATGTTTGTATCGTATTTATGTACTCACTATTGATTCACATGAGGCGCTCCATGCCTGTATTCTCAGTCTCACCTGACACAGACTCTCGGAGCTGACAGCTGAGCGTGGTGCCTAGAAATGTGAAAGCAATTGTGACATCGTGTAACTTTAGGAGCTAAACTTGTAGGCCACCTCAGGTTTACTTTATGCTTACCAGCTGGTGTGCACTGTCACACCAGTCCTCCTGCCAGAAAATTTTAAAAGGGATCGAAGTCAGCATAATTTCCTCTTGGAAAAGTACACTTTGTTCAAAACAGCAGTCTTCACAGAGATCAGGTTTTCATAGAACATGATCAGTAGCAATTGCTCCTGTAAAGTTTCCTTAGTTTCAGTTTTATGTCAGAACAGCTGGATAATTGATCAGATCTAGTGGTAGTCTATGTTTACATCAAAATGTAGATTTCCAGTGTAAAATGAAACAATCATGGTCAGAGGTGCTTCTTTGATATCTTTTATATTACGATCTTACTGGCAACAGCATTACCGTTAATACTCTAACTGCTAGGACTGGCTTTACGATGGATCATTGACTGTGAATTTCTTTCTATATTTACTCTGTAGAAGCACTCAAATTATTTCAAGATGCTGCAAGTAAAAACATTTTTTTTAAATTATGAAAAGCTAATTAAGTAAAACAAATTTTACAACCTCTACAGGATTTACAAACAATTGAAGTGTTATTTTTAGATAGACAATCTAAAGAGTCGTGACCTAAATGTTTCAGTGCATGGTTTTAAATTTAAATGAAATTATATTCTTAAGAAAATAAAATTAAATATAACAATCTAAGGATAGTTTTCTGTGAATATATATTGTAGCTTTAATATTTTTTTCAAAAGAAAAGAGAATGCATTCTCTCAAAAACAGCCTGTATTATTGTTCTGCCCTATTTCAACCCACATGGCCAGAGGTGAAAGAGAGTGCATGATCAGAGTTTCATGAAAAGGTAAAGCTTAAATTTTCTCCACTATTTTTCTTTTAAATGCTTTTCAGGACTGAATCCATTAGGAGCCAAACAAAGCATATCTGTGTTGTTGTCCCTACTGACTGTCAGCATACAGTACATTCAAATACTGCAGCCAGAAGGCGTTTTACAAAAACAGCTTTCAAGACGTGCTCTTGAAATGCATTTGTCTACTCATTATATAGCGCTATTTTTTGTCAGTGGGGAGTTCTGTAAATAAAGCATCAAGGTCTAATATTGCAGTAGCTGATAGCAATAAAGTAAACTAGAACCAAATAACCCGCTTTTCTTTACACAGCTTTGTTTACAACTGTGACCAGTAAAGGAAAAAAATAAAAAAGTATTTATTTTTTGTTATTTTTGCAAAACCTTGGACTATCTAGATTGGCTTTGCAGCAGAAAATGCAGTAATTGTTTATAAACATAACAGGATTGACAACAATTTGCAGATTCAGCTGCCTCATGTTTGACCTATTCAAGTAAGACAACTATATTGCAGCAATATATGCAGATGTAAGGAGTACAGCTGCCTGGAATTTATAGTCCTTTCTGTTCCCAAACTGAGAAGAATTGTTAATCCCAGAGTCCTGCTGTGAGGTTGGTAAAAATGAGTTCTGTAATTCAGATCCCACAGGTTACAGCAATAAAATGGGTGCTTGGATACTTTGGGACATTCACAGGAGTATAGGTGAAAGTTGGGAGTTTCAACAATCTGTTAGACCACCTTTACTTTTGAAGCGTATTCTTGTGCCACCAGAAACAGTGCTTGCAATTTATAAAATTGCCACTGAAGTATCAAGTTCTTACTCAAAATATGAAGGGTAAAAACTTGGCACAGGTTGATATATTTGCTTAAAGTGGGGCTTTAAAAATATTTAAGTGCTGTCAATTGCATTACAATGTTATTGGGTGGTATAGTAAGAAGAATGTCCTGTTAATTTTTTTTTGTCCGTGGATTTGTAAAACAATACTATGCAATAAGAATATAACATGAAATAATACTGAGTTTACAGAATATTAAAACACTTTAAAAGAAAAAAAAACAACAGGTGCAGCACTGCACTTTGACTTTTCAGAGAAAGGCTTGCTTAAAGGTACTTACCTCTTCAACTACTAATTTAAGAAGGAAACATTTTGTTGAGATGAACTTCTTTTGTTCAGGAGCATTCATTAGAAATCTTACAAAGGTGAGCTGCATCTGTTGCATTCAAAAGAATGAATCTGGCAGGACAGGCATATCCCCCTGGCTTTTGAGTACTGTTGCCCTGGTTTTATACTCAATAAATGTGCTTTTGCCAAACCTAACAATAATATCTACTGGATACTGCCTTACAACTGGACCTTGAACTTCACTTTTTCAAACCTTTGTTGGTGGGACACTGGTTTCTGGATTGGCACTCTGTTAGCCTGATGAACTAATTGACCTAGCAGGACTCCCCATGGAATTGCAGCTTCTGCTTAGATCATCAGGAGCACAATTTGTTGTTTCATTTCCTCTTCGAGTCCCATCAGGGAAATTGAATTGTGAAAAGACTACCTACTGGGAGCATTCAGCCCTCATGACTGAATAAGTAACTTTATTTTTTGGTGCTGTCTTAATTAACAACAAAAAGGAGACTTTGTTATGAGGGAGTCTGCTGTGATTTTGATACAGCTGACTGACCCCCGTGGCAGGAGCACTTGATCCCACACAGCCTCTCGAGGCCGGGGGCCCTGCGCAGGTGCAAAGTTAACACAAAGCTCCAACCAGCTTTGAGTGCTGCGTTTGGGGTAACTCATGAAGTGTTACCAGCCCGTCACCCAACCTGAAGTCTGCAGGTACTAAATGCTTGGCAAAAACATTCCGGGGGAGGAGATCTAGCTTGTCTAGACTTAATTAGTAACAGTAATTAATGCTGTTTGCTAGGAGGGGTTTGTACTTATCTGTGAAAAGATACAAACCTTAAGAGTTTTCTGGGCTCTGCCATCATAAGACAGTGTAATGATCTTTCTATTAAGGCTGCCTGTTTTTTCTTAACAGGACACACACATTTGCACATCTCTTGTTTTTTCTGTCCCTGAACTATATTCCATCAAAATATGCTGAAATTAAGTGTTTAAATTTTTGTCCTTGCAGTATTGGACTTATTTTTCACCAGTCTTTTTGAGTTCACTTTTGTGTACAGGTGAACAAGAATGATTTTGTTGACTCAAAGGAAAAATTCCTGGGATTCTTTTAAGGAAACAAGTGAATAAATTCTTGTTTTTTAAAGTTTAATGCTGACAAGTTGTTTCAGAATAACAAGTTCCAAAGCAAAAAGCATAGGAGAAATTATACTACAGAAATCTGTCTTAGTGTGGAGGCAGTTTTTTCAGCATAAACATTCCCTGTTTTCAGATGTGAAATTTAACATCCTGAAGTAATAATAACACATTTGAAATAGTAATAGCTGTCGGTTTGTTGTAGGAAGCTAAAGGCAAGGAAAGGTGGCATTAGAAAGACTATATCCATGATTTACAAATCTGTATTTATAGTAAAAAGAAATTCACAGGTAGGAATCAAATTTTGTTTGTTTTACACTAGTTCATATTTCTAAGCTTATGAAGCAGTAGTAATCTATTATGTTATGCAATTTTGATTTCTGTTGATTTTTGGAGTTATGGGACTGAGACTGGTATGGACACCAGTATATTCTCTGCAGCTCAATGAGGGAAGGTTTTGCCATCATGGAAAAGGGCAAAGCCATCAGTTAAAAGTTAGTGGTAAACACCTTAATTTTGTTTGTTCTGGTACCCGAGTTCAGTTTGTGGTAACGTGATATTAAAGTCAAAAGTGAAATAATGCTTTCATTTTACTCAGAAAGCATATAAAACACAGAAAATATCCCTACTTTCCCCTTTATTTTCCTGTTCAGTCTGTTTTGTTTTGGTTTTTTAACAATCTTTCCCCATAGTTTATGAATGTTAGATGTGAACATACACAGAAAATACTGAAATGCATCCAGAGAGCACTTAACTTATTTGTCCATCACCATAAAGGTGATATGCAGAATGCCAACTGCTTTGCTGGGGGGAGCGGGGGATAGGGAATAGGGCAATGCAGTGGTATTGGTCTCGGAGAGCAAAAGGGAAGGCAGGGTAGGGTGGTCAGCAAGGCCAGCCTCATCTTTGTCTCTGAAAGGATAGCATTTTTTGATATTCCTGGAGAAGACAGAACATACCTTTCTTCAAAGGCAAAGACTAAAGATATGGGTTAGCTTCTGGAACACAGCATTATTTTGCCACGCTTATTGGCCATAGCTCTAAAGAAAATATGCTTATTTGGAGGTTACAGCTTAAGGAGAACAATTTTCAGAAATTTGTAGATAGGCATTCTATGGGTTTCTTCTTCATTCTCTTCCCCTTGGATTCCTGGATCTCATCCATGAATTATTCAGATACTTCAAAGGGGGAGTGTATCTGAAAAATTTCCTTGGTTGAAAAGGTTGGAAAACTGCCTGTAGAGCAGAAGGCAAGATTAGAATTTAGTGGTGGCTGTGGTCTGTGGTGTTTGGTTTCTTTTTTTTTTAACTTGTTCATTATTCCTAAGACTTGTCTACTGGTGGGTTTCAATGTCTTTCAAAGCAATGTGGTGGGGAGCTTTCTGTTAGTGTTAACATCAACTCCTCTGTATTTGAACCTTTTTGCTAAACAGATTTTCATTCCAATTTTTGGTATTTACAAAGATCCATGAATACACCGCACAGGGAAACCTTCTTTTCAAATGAGACTAACATCTGAAGAACCTAACTGTTGGCCATGATCAAAAAGTTTTTCCTGTCTGAGTTACACAGAACTGTATGGGGACCACTAATCATGTTTTTGCTTACAAAAATGTTCCTATAATTTTCTTTTGACTTGAATGGAAGTTACATAAAATATGACAATTCTTTGTCTTCCACATGAGGAATCAGTGCTGCAGAAATTACGCATATAGAAAAATGATATTCTATTTGTATAGAATAATGATATTCTGTTCATATCTTATGGAAACCAGTGGATCTCTTGTATGAGAAAATTCACTTCAATTTTGTAAATATTTGTGGGGGTTTTCACTCTTATAAACTGGTTAAACCTTGTTATCATCCCCTTCAAATGCAGCTTCAAGACTAAGCAAGTCTATTGTTTGAACAAGTCATTGAATGTCTTTTAAGATTTTAATTGTAGGAAAGTTGAGTAAAATGTCTAGAAACTTATTAAACAAATCAGCCATAGTCTGAGAATGCATTTATATAAGAGAATCCTTTTTTCATTTGGGGAAGGTTGGTAATCTAGACTTTTTGTGGGGAAGGAGAATGTATGTGTGTGTTTGCTTGTCTGTTTGCACGTATATCTATATATATATATATATAAAATTCACCTATATAGGCACGCCATTTTTAATGCGTGAAGCAAGAATTTTTGCCTATATCAAGTTATTTATCAGTTTCGTTAAAAAATTCATTATCTCTAAGGTTTGTGTGGATAAACTAAACAAATGATCCCACTTTCTAGGCAAATAGATTAACAATCCAAAATACCCCTTTGGGATCTGCAGCTCCTCAGGCTCGGTCTGTGGGTGAACCGTTGCACGTTTGAATGAGGAATGATGTGTTTGAAATATATTTAATTATGATTGTGGCTAATCAGGGGCATGACTGGTCTTGGTGAAAGTTGGGAAAGACACTGTGTTCCTTAGTGTTATGTTGTCTGTGTTTCTGTCCCAGGCAGTTGTGTTCCTGATACATCTGTCTCTGAATGCTGGAAAATCTTAAATGAGATTGAGAAACTGGCTAGCAGTACCACAATCTTTCTAATGAAAATTTTGTACATGACTTCTACAGTTCCCTGATGGAGCCACAGAGACCTCTTCCTCTTGATAATTTGTATGCTGCATTCAGCATGGCTAGATTATAGAGCTGCAAAGTAAACATAGAGTAAGCTACAAGAAACATCTACATATATGATGGAATTTCCCAAACTGTCTCTTTTTTCTGCTTGGAAGAAATCTGCATGTAATTATGTTTTAATTTATGCCAGTAATTTTCAGGCGCCAGGATAAGAGGTGCTTAAAAAATGGCAAAGGAAAAGTAAAGGCAAATACTTGCTATTGTATAAAAACAGCCATTAACGTAAATAATGCTGTTAAGAAATCCAGTATGTTTGTGCACACAGAAATTTTTGTTGCCATAGTATTTAATGTTCAATTTTCATTTTCTTTTGCTCTTAAATCAGATACTTTGATCAAAGCAGGCAGGTTGCCAAATAGTTTTTATCTTGTAACAGAAATAATAATGTAAAATATGAAGTAATTAAATTTGAAGCACCTCATAGTGAGATGAAAAACTATATTCAGAAGATGCTGTGAAATGAATTAATTATTGATGTTTGTGGGACACTTGCAGTGCCTTCTGTGATAGGTATTTGTTCCTATAAGGTCAATGTCAGTTATGGTAAAACTCTTTTTGTTTCATTGTTTCAGATATTTAATGTTGGGTTTTTTTGTTTGTTTGTTTGTTTGTTTGTTTGTTTTTCCTGTGTTGTAAAGGGCTGGTATGCTGTTGGTTTGATAAAGGGAAGTCGAGAAGAAGAGAATCTTTTATGATGTGTATAATTACATATTAAAATTGCAACTTCTTTTTTGTAAAGTATTTTTAATGTAATTTTACATTCCTGACCAACTCATCTGTAAACCAGGATTACATTTCTGCTAAAATAAAGGTGTGATGTATTTTTTTAAAAAAATTACAATTGTGTGAGCGGTAGTGTGTCTGAGAGGACTTTTAAAGTGTTACAAAGCCATTTGTACAATGTTTCATTGAACCTTCCCTCCTGCCTGACTGGCCAGTGTAAGTTAATATCGTTATGATTAGCTTATATATACACGTAACAACGTTACTGTTAAATTACAATACTCTTGAGATTTGTGATGAACAGTCTTTTGAGACTGTTCAAAATAACTCTACCACAAGCATGTTGTCTCCATTTAGATGCAACCTTTCTGTAGTGTGACATTTTTTTTTTCCTTGGAGCACTGTCATTGGCTCTGCTTGGAAGGCTTTGGTCACACAGAAGCAGCCCCACATCAGAGTGGGCAATGTTCATAATCTGTGTTTTGTATAGGGGCTTCTTGAATGAACAGTATAGGTGTTCAGTCAAATTTCATATATCAAGCCCCAAAGATCTTTTATTGTTTTTCATTAGCACCTAACTTCTAAGGTTTAGAAGTTTTGACTATTTTTAAACAAGTAAAAACAAAGAATCTAAATGACATTATTGACATAAAGAGGATGAGGCAGTAGTTTCTTAGAATACTTCTTCTTGAATATTTGTTTCTTTATCTTAAAGGTTGATTATTGATTTTTAGCAGAGTTGAAGAAGAATAGGTTTAGAACTGGAGGAGAGAGCTATGAAGGCAAAAGGAGCTTAAATCTGTGTTTTGTGTTACTCCTTGCTAAGTCAGTCTTCAGCCATAAATCCATTTGTTACAATTTTCTTCAAACTTATCCTTGACTTCAGGTGTTACATAACAATTGATGTAATCCATAAAACAGCTTACTCATAAACACAGTTGCAAGGAGGGAGTTTAGTAAAGCCTCTGCAACTGCCCACAAACTGAATGTGCAAGGAATAAAGAAAAACTGTTTACAAAATCAATTTCTGTGGAAGAAGAGATAAAGAATCCTCTCAAAGAGTTAAATTAAAAACCAGAATTTGTGTCTCTACAGAAAATACTACGACTGCATCTGCAATCTTTAGAATGCTATTTAATGTACACATGTAAGATGCTTAAGTGTGGGGGAGAATGGGCAAGCAATACAAAGATGATTTCTTCATTCTATAGCTTGTCAATTTCATCCTGGAAAAGAATTAGCAATCAAAGTCATAAAAAATGCAGAAACTGTACATTCTGAATAAACTGAAAAATATCCATTTTAGAAGGAATAGCACAGGCAAAGTTGTGACCATATGGGTTTCTGGAAATCATACACAGGAAGAGAGGAGTTTTGGAAATTATAATGACCTAAGTGTCTTGTGAGACATACACAGAATATAGTTTTGACATAATATAAATGTATTTCACCCTAAAATTTATTATTTTTAATTAGTTTCAGCAATGAGAAGTCCTCACCTCGCAGTGAAATGAGTTAGATGACTTATCACATTCTCCAGTGCTGTTTTCTATTATTTCAGCTTATAGAAATAAAATTATTTGGTCAGGAAGGGACGTTCAGAGATCTCTACTCCAACTCACTGGGATCCCTCAAACCAGGGATCAGGTGGTGCAGGACCACATCCAGTTAGGTCTTGGAACACCTCCAAGGAAAGAGATCCCCTAATCAATCTGGGCACCTGCTCCAGTGTTCCGCCATCCTTCATGGTGAATTTTTGCCCTCTGTTATATAATCAGAATTATATATATTCGTCTTCTCTACTGCCTCTTGTTCTACTGCTGTGCAGCTCTAAGAGGAGCATGGCTCTGTCTTCTCTGCATCCTCTGATCACGGTGTTGCACACAGCAACAAGGTCTGCCTCCACCTGCTCTTCTTCATGCTAACCAGACCCAGATCCCTCTGCCTCATGTGCCCCAGCCTCCAAACACTGTGGTGTGATCGTCTTCTAATGAGGAGCCCAAACCTGGTCACAGTTATCGAATTACTTGAGAATACACATTTGAAAGGAGTGCTGCCTGAATTTAAATCATGCCCTGAAAGGAAGACAGCATTAGTATCATAAAAATTTTTTAAAACCTGTATCCTCTTTCAGTTTGTATTTTCATCGTTAAATATTTCAAAGATTCAAAATAATTCTGAAGAAAATTAAAATACTGGTTAAAAGTTTTGAATTAAGTATTACATGTGATCATAAAAATATAATTCCAACCAATGCTATGGACGGTAATATGGCATCAGAATTTTAATAAATCTCAATTAGACAACTTTTAGGTACTAGATAAGCAAGACACCAAGACAACTATAAGATATTATGAATGCCAACTAGAACCTCTATGGAGATCACTTCAAAGGCCATTTTCCTGCATCCATAAAATTAAGTTTAAATTATGTGCTGCATGGATCTTTTGTATGTGGTCCTGTTACCATGAACAACCAAATTCCATTACAGATCTATGAGCAATTGTTTTCCATCTTTTCATGAGAGTACAAAAATTCTCTTTAGATAAACTTTCATTTGTCTTTTGAATTTACAATATTAACACTGATAGACATTAAAGGTTGGCTGGAAAGAACTGATAGAGCGTTTCTATGAACTTTTATTTCCGCTCAGACTTAGGACATAATCATTAATCCTGGCACACAGAAAACTTCCCTTGATGCAATTTGGTATTTTGTCTAGGAACAAAAATTGCAGAATCAGGTCTGCAATTTGAATTCTTCTTTTTTTTTTTTTTTTTTTTTTTTTTTTTTTATTACCCCGNTTTTTCCTTTCTTTCTATAGCCAGTTTCATGACTGTGATGAATTGACTTTAAAGCAAATAATGAAAGCAACACATCTGAACTGTCTTTTCCTTGGAAGTCAGCTTATATAGTAACAGAAAATAAATTAAAATTCTTAAATTACAGGTTAAAAGAAGAACAAAGTAATGCTCAAGCCCCTTATTTGAACATTTTGGGATTTGTTTTTAAACTGTTTCTTCTCATCATGGGTCAACTTTATTAGAAGTAACTTCTCAGAACTACCGATAGTCATTAAACTAGACAGAAAAACTGAACGCATGTAGGACTTACAAGGCCCTTCAGTTCATTCCTACTCTTCTTTAGGGCTCCCCTCTAGAAAATTAAGACTGACCTTTGCCAATATTATATGACTTTACACCAAGAACTTTCAGCAAGAATTGTAAAATTTTGCAGATTTTAAGGTGTCTTTTACCCCAAATGATGCATTTCTCCCATGCACCTGGAATTTTACCAAGACTTAACGTTCAAGGTCGTTACAGTTTCACACTTCAGTTAGGCCAGACAAGGATAAATCGAAAACATTTCGCTTCTTCTACTTTCAGTGGTGACTGACACTGGATTAAAATGTTTCCTGTTTGCAATGATTTCAATGTGCAATTCTCAGAGCTACAGAAAATTGTTGTACAATGACGAATTTAACCTACAGCAGACGATGCAGACCTTGGTACAGTAAAACATTTAAACACATGCTAATTTTGACATTCTGCAAGTGTGTCATCAAATGATACCTTACAGATAGATGTTCAAATTTTCAAAGTATTTTTTGAGTATCCTAATCCTGGAAGCATTTAAATGTATGCACTCAACAGGACTTTTATTACTGAATTCAACAGAACCAAGATGTCATCCTCTGATTCACAGCACCTATACTGGATTAATCATAGCAGCTAATTTTAGGGTCCTACACACAACCTTGCAAGAACACCACACTTCTTAGTATTTATTAATGCAATCTTTTCTACAAAATTGTTCAAATACCTTTTTTTAAACAGCAACAGAATGAGAAAAAAACAAGAACATCCACTCTCTTGCATTCTCATTCTGTTGCTCTTTTAGTTTCTGTCACAGAAACAAACTGTTTTCAGCAATAGTTTTTTGACTAGATTTCTGCTGGTGTAACCAGACATGATTTAACTAACTTCTATTAAAGGAAATTATGAGAAAAAAAATTTGCAACATCTCTTTTGAAACCTAATTTAAATATCCTAATCCTGATGTTTTTGAAAACTGGTCTAAACAAAAAATCATAAGCACATATTACTCTTCCTTTACCTTCACCCCCCCTTCTCTTTAAAAAACTAATGGAGTAGCTTGCCTTTCCAGTTAACAAAGCTCTTTTCATCAAGCCATGCTGACTATCTCTTCCTCTTTTTTACCCCCACAATGAAATTAGTATCTTGTTGATCTATACTTCCTGATGCACTCAGCTTAGTAAATCTTAAAATGCATGTATTTCTTCCACAAAGGTGGTTTTCACTCTTTCCAGTGACTGCTGTTCAGTGTATAAATCAAGATTTGAAAAAAAATTATTTCCTGAAATTTAATAAGCTTACGATGTTAGTATTCTTCTAGCCAGTTCTGTGGAATGCCAGTTCTCAGCTACTGGATCCACATTTTCCTATTCTCACATTCTAAAGTTTTAGTAGCATGGAAAACTAAAAACTAACTTTTAATTGCTGTGGATCGTCTCACCAAGTTTATTTATGCTTAAATCAACCTGTCAGTGGATAACACTATGGAACTTTGTGACTTGAAGAATAGAGACTGCATTTGAATTATAAAGCTATTGATTCTGGCAGAGGTGGGCTCTTCTTGGGCCAACATTTGTGGTAATCTCATTTGGTGTATCTGGTGGACTTTCCACTCAAGATGCAACTTTGCTTGCTCCACCTGTTCTTTCATGTCCCCTCAAGCATCCGCAGCTCTCATTCTCTAGCCAATACCATTTAGAGGGCAAATTCTTCTCTGCTAATGCAACCATCTGCAACATCTTACTGATCCCTTCCTTTACCCTCGACATATATATGTGGACCTTAAACTGCTACTCTACTCACATGTGCCAAAACCCACATGAACATTCTATCATTTTCTTCCCAATCCTGTCTCCATATCCAGCTGCAGGCTAAATTAATCTTCGCTATTTACGTATGTTTCAGGAAACAAGTAAGCAGTAAGCAATCCTTTGAAAATCTGCAGTAACAACAAGGATGTTATTTTCATCCCTTTACAGCTGAACAACTGAAAAGAAATTTCTAAAATGAATTGGTAGTATTCCTCTTTCTAGTATACACAATGATCTGTATGGTCATACTCTTCTGATTTCACAGTACTGTCATCTAAAGAAGTAGATGTCTATAAATATGGAATAGTAAAAAAATTGATCTAATTTTTTTTCATATACTAGGAATAAGCTCATTTTTTTTCCATTTTCAAGTTAATTAGCTTTCCTATTTACAAGGAAACACCATGTTTTATTACCATGAAAAGATTACTACTTGGATAAAATATCAAACAGAATAGATTTGTAAAAGTGTTGTAAATAATTTTCCTAAAAATAACACTGGGTATATTTATCTTGGATACAGCCAAAAGCTTAAATGGACATTTAAATTAACATTCTCTGAAGAGTTACACAAATATTAAAATTTCTTTCAACTCCTGTGGGAAGAAAGAAAATAAGCACTGTTATTTCTATTTTATGGCTAAAGAAACACAGACAGAAGTTAAGAGACTTGCCCATAGCAATGCCGTGAATCAACGTCAGTGCCAGGACTAAAATTTATGAGTTCCTTTTTCCTACCAAGAATGCTGAGACACACACTGCTCTTTAAAACATATACTACTTAATATTTATTACTACAAAAATATGCAGTGTGCACCTGGAATTGGATTAGTACAAATATGAGTTAAAGGTTTACAGTCCTTTGCTATTAGGTGAGTTGGTAGATGGATAAAATTACTCATTTAGCTACTTCATTACAGCTTCACAATTACACATTTTAGGCCAAATTAACACTCTGCTAATCATCTGCCTTCCCTTAAAGCTCCTCCCCCCTTAGTTGAATGACATTCTACTGAATCAATCAATTCTACAATCGCTGGCATTTAAAAATTGCTGCACTGGGTGGTCTTCATTCCTAACCCAGATATCCATATACATGTATTTCAAATAACTTAGCTTACTTCTGCTTAGATCAATATTCCTATTTATAAATAATGTTAGGGCATTTTTTTCATGTGAATCCAGTAGTATCTGGAGACCAAAACTGAAAGGAAGGCAGAATTGCCTAGCAGCACTTAACAAATGTACAGCAAGAAAGGAACTCAGGTAGATGAGAGTAAAAAAGCAAAGAGGAAGTAAAGTAAATTGCAGTTGTTCATTCCAGAAGTCTCAAAGTTGGTCAGGAATTCAACCCTACTTTCATTGCTGTTACTGTTGTTTAATAGACAGCTTTGCCCCTCATCTGACACGCATGCTTCTCTGAAGGTCCAGGTACCAAATTTGCCTTTCAATCCCAGGATGACCCCCTCCACAGGGTAGCATGGAAAAGTTCCAAATGCAGTTCTCATTGTCAAAGCTGTGCCTGGATAACTTTCTAATGCTGGCCCAAAGTCTGTGTACAGTTTAACATACGTGTAACAAAAATTAGACAGAAAAAGAACCATATCAACAACTAAACAAAATGCAAATCTGGGCAGAGGAGCCAACAAAATTCTATCAGAACAGAAAGCTGTAGCATGATTTACTATGTCTAGGATTAAATATACTTCACTGCATTATGCTCATAATACTTCCCTCAAACGCATTCTTAAAACAAATTAAACCCCAACACGGAATTATTTCACATAGCAACTGGTACTTAATGTTGTATGAAAATGTAATTTGGAGTTTAAATTAAAGCTTGTTAAAATGGTTATCTGAGAGATTTACCCAATCAGCTTGAAACATCAGTTAATCAGTGAAATAGTGATAGCAGTGTTCTATAAGTACAGAACCACCTACCAAAACTAAAGTAAGTACAAGATTAAACAATCTGTGAGTACTACCTATTTCAGTATGAACACTTTACATATCTGCAGGAACTTCATCTTGCTAGAGGGGATATGAAACGTGATATGCAATATAATCCTCCAGAAAACCAACAAGGATCTTCTCAGTACTGAAAAGTTGTGAGACTGAACAGAAGGAAAACAGGAGCTGTTAAAGGGATGCTGAAGAAAGAGACAGCAAAGAAATGTGTTCAGTTCAAGTCAAAACGTGCAAGAAAGTCAAAACAAAGTCTCAAAAAAAAAAAAGAACACAAACACTGAGTCACAAATTTCTTTCCTACAATTTAAAAACATGGAAAAAACACTTGAGCAGTTTCGTCTGACCATGCTATTTTTCATGAATTTAGGAATATTTCCTTCTTAAGCTCTATGCCTTCTTACACACTGCAAACTCTAAGTAGTGACAGCAGCAAAATCTATTTGTACTTATAACAATGCAGTTTAAACCAAAAGCTCACAGTTTTGCTGTGAGTAAATCATTTTTTAAGTGCAATTCTGTCTGGGTAGATCTGAAATTTATTTAGAATAAGAATTTTAAATTTACAAGTGCATTTTCATGAGGTTTTGGAGAAAGATATTTTTGAGCTATTGTAAATGTATGCATTTACTGTGTCATGCTGAATACAAACATACAGATGCATCTGCATTTGTAGCAAAGAATTCTGTATGACTACATGACGTAGTTGGTTATGGTGCTAATTCTGCGGTCAGCAAGTGCAGCACTTCAATCTTCAGTCTTTCTCATTAACTTAGAAAGCCTATGTCCTGTCATGTGAAAAATATAAGAATTCACAATCTGTGAACTGTTGGTGTGGGCTATTGGGTATCATGTAATTGTATCGAACTTCAGAACTATTTTACAGTGCAGGAAAATGATTCTTAAATACTGAGTTTCTGCGTTGTTTTGTCCTGGGGTTTTGACAAGTCTCTTCCTTGTCTTGTGATACCACTTATTCGTTTTATGACAATAAAATGTTGCCTGCTCTGAGCTTACAACAATGCTGTTCCCTACAGTAAATCACAATAATTTCATATTCAGTGCCTTGGCAAGGAAGGACCTTTGGAATCTCATTGAATGATGACAGTTTGAGAAATGCAGTGCCTCAATTTGTGTCTTAGAAACTGATGGATCTTATAGAAATAGGAATATAATCTGGTTTAAAAATCTGTCAGATTATGTACTACTGAAATTGATACAGGGAGGCTATGAAATTATTTCTAGACTGGGAAAGAAATTTTGAAACCAAAAGGTCTCTTTCATTCAATGCAGTTATTGATACAGAAGCACAAAGAATACACAGCCTGGGCATTTTTACCTAATCTTTAATGAGATGGGTATGATATTCCCTATTTCCAGTAAACACTCATGTGCCCATTACAAATTTAAATGGCCTAATGAGCACTAGTTCAGTTAATTCACATCTGTGTATAAGCAATATAAGTTTTCTGAGCCAGAGAAATAGCTCTGCTGTAGCTTCCAAGGATTGGCAATAAAGTGCTCACTTTGAATATTTGGTGTAAAACTCTTTTCTGCTCTTTGAAGGCACAGCAATACTCAATGCAATCCACTGAGATTCTCAGGCTTCTAGTTTTTGGCATCTGGATTCAGGTGGTGAACACTCTGACTCTGGACATGAAGGATGAAGGCTTATGTTACAAATCCTGACCAGAGATGCTGCTCGACCAAAGCCTTCCAAGCACTGCTGGTAATCATTTACGTCCAGTTTCCAAGAGGAACACTGAGAGCCAGATGTAAGATAACCTCCTGGAGACTGACATTTGGGGGATGATAAGAGAGCTGTTTATCTTCTTTTGGCAAATACATTGGTAGAGATAAAGATGGGAACATATTGTACAAAACAACTTCAAATACAAAGTGAAATAAAATCATGTGTGACATTTTTTCCCCAGGTAGTTGAAGGACTGAGGTCTTCATAGCTTCTTGGAAATCTGTTTCTAGACCTAATTAATGAAATATTTCACTAAGGGTATCTACTGAGGTGGGAATTCTATCTTAACCTATAGAAAAGAACTATAAATAGCATCCTAAAAGTTAATTATTATTTATTTAAATCTCAAAGCATGTAAATCACTGAGGGGAGAGAGAGCTCTTTTCTGAGTTCACCAGTGCATACATCATAGGCAAAATCTTGTTCAGTCTAAGAGAAGCATGAATCCTCTCTCAGTTGGTATTTTAACTTATGTTCGTGTTTTTTTAAGAAATACTATTTTTTGTTTATCAAATCCATCTTTTCCATTGTCTTTTACCTACATAGATATCCTATGAGGAATAATGTAAATTTTAAATATACTAGGGATTTAGAGAAAAGTCTTATTTATATGCTGAGAAGCAGTCATGCCTTTAATATTTAAAATCCGTTTCTTGTCTCTATAAACCTCAGTTAAATAGACCATATATAATTAAACAATTTATATATTCAAATGCATGGGTTTTTTCTGTCAAAAAGCGTGGGTTTTATTATCCTGTTAAGATCCCCTTTTTTAGTCAGCCATTTGGGTCAAGTTAAGTGGCTTTCACACATAAGTGATCTTTGCAAGCAGGGTAGAAGAGAACTTGCCAGTGTCTTAATAGCTTTAATTATAGATACCACTAACCTGTGGCTTTACAATCACATTATGTGTTGTCTTTTTTCCCTTGCCTAGTCTTTTTGCTTTAAATTTAGATGTAAATTCTCTGACGTAGTAGAATTTTCTTTTCATGGTAGATTTGTGCAGTGTGTAGCCCAGTAGAAACAGCTCTGATTTAGAGTTATGAAGGGTTAGAAGCAGACAGCAGTAGGAGTATGGTATGGTTGGATAATAGTTGGGGCATATAAATAATTTCCACAGTGCACAATCTGAGTGTTCCGTGGTGACTTCTTAATTGTGAGTTTGCTAATGATGGTTTCTCCATGGTTTTGATAGGCACTGTCCAAACAGGTACAATGTAGTATTGCGTGCCCAGAGAGCTCACATGAGGGGAATGAAATCAACAGGAAAATGCTTCCAACATAGTAGAGCTTCTGTGAGGATAAAGTCATTAATGTTTTAAACACATCTGAGGATTATCAGATAAGGGACATGATGTAAGTGTGAAGTAATAACATATGTATATGTATTCATAATGTAAAATACATTAGCACAGTTCTGTTTCCATTAACTGTCTTATGTGTGTTAAGTATTTTCCACGGGGAAATTAATCCTCGTTTCTATTCTGCACTGGCATGAAATTTTCAAGTTTTATTTAAAGTAGGATCTGAGGACTATTCTCCTCCTGAATTAAAACTTTGATTTTAAATAGTTAAATAAATCCACGTGGAATATTATTTTTGGAGAATAACGGTGAAGACTTTTAGTAAAGGCCAGGAAAAGATGTTAAAAATCTCACAGTTATTTTTAGGGGCAGCTCTTTGTAATAGGAAAAATAATACGAAAGATGTTGTGTAATTTAGTATGGAAATACATAGTTTGACTCAGTAGGAATTTGTCAGAGATTTTCTTGCTACCTCCTTTCATTCCTACTTTGATATATGAGGAGGCATTCCAACAGCTTGGAGGGCGAGCTGCATTGAAGTGATTTCCATGGACAGTTTTGCAAGGGGATGATGCATGTGCTTTTCCCAGTTTTTCCTTCCTCTTCATTCATCCTTGAAAAAAGGAGAAGAGACATCTCAATGCTAAGATGAAATCTGAAGTTGTGGCTTGTTTTAGGGAACAATGTGAATTTTACAAAACTGTCTCCAATTTATAAGATCTTCAGCGTTTTGAAGAGAGTGCTGAGGGCTTGCAAGCATCTTCCAAAGAGCTGCTCCTTCTGAAAGCCTGGTATCCATGGTCCTGTCATTTTCCATCTCTTGCCTGAGAAGTTCCTTGGGAGCGTAAAAACCACAACCCTGCTCACAGCCTCCTTTTTGTGTGTTTTGTGGTCCACAGCAGCCTCTCAGCAGCTGTTTCAGTATAAGTCTATGCCTCTCTCCCTTGGACAAATTTGTTTATGAATTTTTTTCCCATGCTTTCCTTTTAAATTCCTCTAAACAAATACAGGAAACTTGAATTTATTTTCAGTCAGGCACTTCCAGGAGATGTAATCTAGGCTTCAAGAAGAAAATACTGAAATGTGGTATACTTGCCTCTTCCTAATAACCTTTGGGCTGCTGGAGAAAATGTCAATGGAGGCCTAATGCTCTGCTGAAATGGTGTTTCGATGAATGACTTTGATTACATCCTCATAAAAATACTGGAGTTGGATTGCTCCTCAAAGTTTTATTGTGACAGTGGCAGTCATCTGATGTCTTAATGTTTTGAATAACTCCCAAAGTTTGCTAATAATACATCAGCATCTAATAAGAGCTATGGTTTGGACAGATCTCTCTTTTTTGGTTGATGCAAATAATATGTTTGAGGTCCCTGCTGATTACACATGTAAGCAGTTTAACTATGGTCACGTTGACACACGATCATAATTTTTTCAGTGTTTTTCTCAGGTTCTTTGAGCTGGTTAATATTTGTGTAATTTCTTTGCCATTTTGGGGGGCCAGATTGAAGCACAGCTTGGTTTCAGTTCAACACCAAGAGCTCATATGATTCTGATTTAGATACTCAGTGCTTTTAAGAGTTGTATGGTGGCTTGTGGGTCAGATGTTTTCCATTCAAGATCATTTCCCAGGCAGAAGAGACTACCCATTAGACTAGTAGACTCAAAGATTGTAGGACACATCTGCTTACAAATTTTGCAGTGTAGATGCACGCTTTCATTAACCATACATGCCAAAAAGGTACTTCCCGTCAGTCTTCTGCTTTTCCTTCCAAGGTTTTTATTCCGCCCTTTCTATAGCCTGTGAGAGGCAGGGGATCTCCCCTATATGAGACTTTATACAAGTTACGAAAACACTAAAAACTTTTGAAAATAGTATTTAAATCTGGGTGCTGCATCATCTTAATTGTTAGAGCTGGTGGACTATCTTGTATTGATTTGAAATATGTATTTTTAGTTTCTGTTTCTGAGCCAATTTTTATGAAACTATGAAAAATAGTTCAGTCAATATTAAGCAAATCTATATACTGGCATAAGATACAATTCTATTTTAACTAAAGGTTCTTATATAAGTAATTAGACTAATTGTCAATGGCTTTACTTGCAGTAGAGCTTTTAGTTGGTTTTGGTAGTTTTTTTTAAGTTGTTCAGTAAAATTGGACCTCATTTCTAGACATCAAACACAAAATTCTATGGTGGAAAATTCTGATTCATATTCCCACCATTTTACACTTCACAGAGTCAATAATTAGTTAATTAATTAAATTCCCAAGTGTGAAAATTCCTTTTTCAGAGACTCAGATTCATGTTATTCATTCTTCTTTCCCCTCAAATGCAACATAAAAACCTCAGTGTTCTTGGTGTTATAGTGCTCTTTAAAATAGATTGAAGTTACAGAGTGAATTTTAATATTTCCTAAACTTGTGAAGTAGAGAAGCCTATCAGAATCATTTAGAATATATTTCCTTGGAATTTTTGAATCATGTATCATCTCCTATAAACTAAATAAGAATAGAGCTGAGAGACCAGTAGCTGGAAATCTTCTCTAGTTTGCTAGATTGCACATGTTTAAAGAGTTTGATATTAATGTTTAGAAACTACTTCTATTTAGTATTTCTAAAGCTTTTCTCTTTACATACATGTACGTGATGTCCTTGGAATCACTGACATACCTCAAACCTAACTTAATTTTAAGGGGTTTTTTCTTAATGTCTATCAGTTCAAACTTATTTAGCCGTATTTACTTAATTAAAATGTATGTAATTTATTACAGATTGAATCCTTCAGGTCAGTGCTTGCTAGGCTGGCTGCTGCTGCTTGACACGGGACTAAATTTGAAGTTTAAAATGTTTTAGCAGGAATACACTTGGGTTGAATTACGTGAGAGACAGGGTTGTAACTGAGCAGACAGAAAGGTGAGAACTTGTACTGATTGCAGTTTGTCTCTAGGTCCCTGCATGTGAAAAGGTTATAGTTAAGTTAATCTAAAGGAATGTTTGTGACTCTCTGTTCTGTTTGTTGAACAGATGCTAAGTACAGAAATAAAAATTATTGATTTTCGGTCTTTCGTTTAGCTTTCCAGTTGTTCAAGTTGTGTATTTTTTCTAAAGATTGCAAAAATAAAAATTTTAAATTGATTAGTTTTATTCTATTGTAGACAGGAACAAGAAAGCCTGATAAGCATCTTGTAATTCAGTAAAGCGGTATATCAAATCTGCCACAGGCAAAAATTGATGTGAAGTGATCTGAAATTCCCCTTGGTGTACTTTCCTATTTCTTTTGCTGTTTTTGTAGAACTTGCACATGCCCTCGTGGCATATATGACACATCTTCGCTCTCATTTCAAAACTCCTCATTGCTTTGCTTTTCAGATGCTGGACAGATGCCTCTTATCAGAATCCAGAAGAAATTGCTTTTAGTGTTTTGCTATTGGTATCCCTTCAAAGCTTCTGGCTGTCAATGAAATACATTAAAGGATAAATTCAGAATTTGGAGTTTGGTTACTGTCATTTGTGCATATTTGTCATTTGTATTTCTCTGATAACTTCAGAAAGATCACTTCTTTAAAAATTCTGTTGTTTTCTTTAGAAATAACTGTGTGTCAAAGGTGATTTGCTTTCTTATGAAGCAGAATATCCTTGACAGTTGTTGAAGGTGCTAACATGACTCTGGTTGTTGTTTTCTTTTCCTTCTCTCTCATAAAGAATCAGTGTGCTTCAGGATGGAAAGCAAGTTGCAAGGAACAAGATGTTTGCACTCTGTTGCCAGCCTGATGGGTAGAGCTCTGCTCACAAGGCAGAGCTCAGTTTAAACCATCACGTGGCTTCTGATGTTGCATGTGAAATGTGTGGGCAATTAGTTTAACATTGTGCAGATACAAGGGATAATTATGCTTGTAGTACTGCTGAAATCTCCAGAGAGCTTTCATACCAGGATCCTGAAAAGTTGATTGCTAATATGTAGTAAGTAACAAAAGAATTTATATATAGGAAAACAATAATTATTGAAAAAAATTCCCATCAATTTTCTTAATGATATTTACTCATCACCTCTCTGTGAAATAACTTCCTATTGCTTGTTGGAACAGGTAATTGGGCTGCATTTACTCTAAAAAGTGCTTGGCTACCCATAAAGTATAGTTGCACGATTGTTATAATAGCTGCAGCATGAAATATAATACTTGTGCAAGTGACCATGAAGACATGACTGTTGAATAGAGGATTTTCAGTCTTTGCTTAGTCAGTTGTGTGACACTGTATGATGCTACTGACATCCAGATAAATAGCCTAAGCCTGCCTGGTGTTTAGCTGCATGAGATGGAATTAGTATCCCCCAGGAATGGAGGTGCCTGCTGTAATAGATGCCCTGATTTAAACCTAAACCCAGGAAGCAACACAGAGGAATAATCCATTAAAGAATGCCTGTTCTTTAAAGAACTGTGTTTTCTCTTCTCATTCAAGAATTGCTCGTATTGGCAGATTTGTACTGATGCAAAATCGTACATGAATTAAAATATTTTTCAGATGTTCATTCGAAATGGTACTAGTACTGCAAAATCCAAATGGAAATGTAGAAGTTCACACAAGTTGCCCTATGTTGACAGTCCTATGGTTCTGAGAACATTTTGTTCATTATCTTTTTAAAAATGCAAATCAGGACTGATACTTTCCAGGAGTTGGTGAATTGTGAACCATACTATGAGAGCTAGTAGATATAGCTAAAACAACTTCATAAAATATAACATGCTTCTGTAAATACCATATATTAAGGTAATGGAATGGGTTCACTAAATAAATTAAATTTGCAATAATCAAACTTCAACTTCTTGTGGCTTTCACTGATCAAAACAGCTGTATCTAAGCCATGGTATCTTTATTAAATTCAGATAAAACAAATGTTCCTCCTAAATAACAAATTTCTCCTATATTTAGCTCTGTTACTGTTAAAATATCCATTTTGCCATAATATAGAGGAAATATGTCATATTGCACATTGCAATAAAAAGGTCTGTTCTGTAAAGAAGTCGACTATTTTCTCATTACATCTTGAATTTGATGTTTACTGTAATTGTCAAATTCTTAGCTTCGTGCCTGCAAGTAGGTTTAAGACCTAGTGTACTTTTATCATTGAAACTTCCATTAGAGAGTTAAAACCTACGTTTAGTTAAAATATAAAAATACTATGAAACTACTCCAGACATTTTGCTCTTCTGTGACACTCTTATTAACAGTGGCAAAATTAATAAAGAGTTGTGGTCTATTTTTACCAAGCTTAATTAAAATCCCTAAATTACTTATACTGAATAAATTGTAAGGAACTTACTGTAAATGCTGACAACTTTTTAGAGTAAAATAATTGTGAGTCACTCAATAGTCTCACATAGAAAAGCATATAAAAGCAGTAGTCTAGAAAGGAATTTTTATTTTCTTTTTATTATTTTATTTTCTTTTTCTTTAGTTAAAAGGTCCCCATTCCAAAAGCAGTAAACTTTTAATACTAATGATGTGTTTACGAAATATAAAAGGAGGTAGTTTATGCCGTGGACTACTGGCTAAATCCTCAGAGTATATGGGGAGGAATGCCAGTCAGAATATCCATGCTATTTTTACTGCCTACATCAGTATGGGAGGGTAGATATATTTTAATTGGTTTCTTTAGCTGGCTGATACTGCTGTTGTAAAGTTACGTTAGATTTATTGAAAGGTTTGAAAAGAATCTGGTTTTTTGTTAGTCACCTATACATGTTGATACATTTTTGAAAATTTATCTATTTCTGTCTTGATCAGGTGGGTTTAGTTTTTGAATGATCAGATGGTGCATAGAGCCAAAACAGGGGGAGAAGTGTTTTATAGTATTATTCAGTAAGTGGACTTGTACACTGATGGATCTTACTGCATTTCATATTCTGAAAGATTTTGATATTTTCATATTTTCTCACAATGACAAAAATTCGGCTAGAGGTTTTTTTATCATTTCTGAGGGTCCACCCTGAACATTTTTCCAAACTGAAAAAATTCGAACTTATGTATTTCACTTTATTGCAGGAAAGTGGAGGCTCCCGTGGCTGCGCTGCTCCAGTAGGTTTCCTGGGCTGGGGTAGCTGGCAGCAGGGAAAGCTTCAGGGAGCATCCCCAGAGCTTCCCTGGGCTGAGGCTGTCAGGCTCCTGGCTGTGTGCCAGGGAATGTGCGCAGAGATGAAGCACTTCCATGAACCTCCTGTGTTATGTCTTTGTGCCGTTAGTGGAGAATGGGGATCTCTCCCTTAGGGGTGCCTGTGTGGTAAAGCTGTGCAATCCTGGAAGTCATGGTCTAAGAATTTGTCCAAAAGCCAAATTAAAAAAAGCTTCACAACTAAACAAGCACACAAAATCAAATTCGTGCACACACTCCACCCCTCCCTGCCCCACCTTAATATTTTAGCGCAACTTCATTAGAAGGCAATGTGTCTATACATTGACAAATGCTGCAATATAAGTAATATATAACAGGTTCTCTTTATTAAGAAGTTCTTTTGATCAGCTTTAGGTGAAAGTTTATGTGGATATTCAATAACATTATATTTTCTAAGTCTTAGCAATTTCTTGTCACATTTTTAGATGGGTAGAATTCAACTAAGGTTTTTGAGCCTGAAGTGGTAAGCAGATTTGCATGTTTAAGAGCTAACTGTTGATCCAGCTAATAATTTAAATGAAAAATTGACTCTGCTGGTGACTGAAGAGCGGGTCTGAGTGGAAAATTATTTCGAAAGTCTCTGGGATGCCATTCTGGTCACCTCTTGGGAAATAGTTTGTGTTTCTTGTAATTAACATCAAAATATATAGAGCTTGTTGAGGTTTAAAAGTTGTCAATTAAATCTCTTAGAGGAAGAGGCAGTGAGGCTTTGGGATAGTTGACTCTAGCTTTGAGCAGTTGTTAAGTTTTCTAATACAGGCTGTCTGTCAGACTTCAGAGCAGACTGTGGAGCTCAGGAGATGCCCATAGATACTCTACTAGATGCTCTAGTTTGGCTAGAGAACAGAGTGCCGGATTGTTTCCTCTACTCAGAAAAATCCAGCATTTTTGGAGAGTGCCATATCCTTATGTACAAATAGTTAGGGAACCATCCTGGTATTTGGGAGACATCAGTTCAGTACACAACTAATGTGGACTGCTCTCTGACCTTGGCTGGGCAGCGTGCCAGGGTCAGTCTGTGTGGATTTCCGTCTTGGCTTCCCTGAAACTGAGGTGCTAAATCCAAGCTGCCTTTCAAAACTACTTGTATTCTCAAATGTGGCAACAGAGATAAAGCTACTCTTCTTCTAAATATGTCTTCACCTTTCTGTAGACAATTAAGATTAGACTATCTCTTTTTTTATCTGGCTGAAGATGGGTGAGATGATTCCCACTGCTAGTCCCTTGGTACTGATCCCTTTTTTCCCCTATCTTAAAATGAAATTATAACACTGTATTTATGTACTTTGCAGGATGAATGTTTATTTTACTATAAAAGTATTAAATATGTATAGTATTTAGGCAACATGGTAATGAAATTCTGTAAGTACTCATGATAGACAGAAAATCTGTCCTTAGTGACTGCATTTCTTCTAGTTCTACAGTTTCCTGCCCATTTATCTAGCTATAATTCTTGGTAGTTTTAATATTATTCCCGGTGAATATTCTGTTATCTGACTAAAAAACTTATTTGGCACAAGGAATATTCCTGGATTTTGGGAAAACTGGCCTGGATTTAAATATATGAAGTTAAAGCTTATTATGGTAGAAGAGAAAGTAAGTCTCCTTGGGTTTTCTCATCATCTCCTAGAGCAGTAGGTTGGATTTGTAAACATAACTTCAGTTTATTGTTGATTATGGCTTGGGATATTTGGCTACACTGTGAATGGCAGAACTGTCTTGTATGAGGCAATTCATTTCATGGTAATATTTTTTTTTTCATCTAACAGTCTGATTAAGCATTTTAATCCCCTGATAAATTAAAATTAAAAAATAAACTTCTGTTGATACTCAGTGGGGATCCTCCAGTAACTAAGTAAGTCTGTACAGTACTTGTAGAATCTGAAATCTTCAAACCCAGATCTGATGTATGCTGAAGTGAGGCTCACTAACCTCTTCACTAAACACTGTTAAGGTGTTTTTAGAGAATGAGATGGGAATCTATGGAACAGAGACTTAAGAGTTCAGCAATTAACTGGTTTCAGCAAAGTAAAAAATACTGAATATCCATTTCAGGCTATGTATGGTACAGGTACCTTTCTTCCTTTAGTGAGTATGAAAAGTTCTCTGGTCTCATTATGAGACTGTGCTTGTCCAGAGAGTTATACCTTTCAGCAAACCAGTGGATCTGTCTGGAAAAAAAGAACAAGGAGTTGAGCCTCCAGCTCCTCCTGCAGATCTGAACTGGATCACAAAAATGAAAATTAATGTGAGGTACATGAGGCTAAAGTAAAGGTGTAATAAACAGTGCTAGCTTAGCTTTCATTGAGGAGAGAATGCTTTTCTCTGCAGTAGAAATTTTCTCATGACACAGAATTTTATTGTTATTTAATGCTGTTTTTAAGTGTGTGGTGGCTTTTAATTTGTGTCCAGTAATAAAGTCCATTGAGATCTTTGTACCTATAACCAGTTGTTCCTTTCATTGAAATCAGCTCTTGCCTTTTGGAACACTGCAGAACCCTTTTATAAATGACATATATGTTTCATAACTGTAAGGCAGTAGAAGATAGAAGTGTTGGCTTATGTGTAAATTGATTTGTATTTTTAAAGTACTGAAAGGGTTTTCTTTTTTTTTTTTTTTTTTTTGAGCCTTTACATTGTAGGTTAAAAAAACTGAAAGCATATGGTAGCAATTTTTTAACCTCTCTACATGAGGTGCTTGTCAACGGAGGTCCATACGTCCAAATCTAGTTAATAACAGCTGCAGGCCAAAGTTCTTTTAAGAGCTATTGCCGTATTCCAAGATTCTCAAAGACTTTGAACAAGTGAAGTTGGCCACAAGGGAAAGCAGCAGGTCTGCATTCTGCTTGTTAAGTGAACCCTGTTTGAACGGAAAAAAATGTGGCTGAAAGTCAGAATTTTCATGCTATAAAACTTGACCATAAAATATCAGATAGGATTGGCTAGTAGGCTGCTGCAGTTTAGCCTAAATGAACCATTTGCTTCAATCTAAAACTTTATTTTGCTGATTGCTTCACTGAAAATATTTAGAGGTTTTTTGTTGAAAATTCGGAAGGCTAATTATACCAATTTTTTTTTTTTTTTATAATTCACAGAATCCCAAAATGTAGGAATAGTTTTGTTTGCATTTACATTTTGTATATTAAAAATATAATGTAGAAAGGAAAAATGTATGTGAAGAAGAAAAAATTGCAGTTCTCTTGACCTTATGACGCTTTCTCAGTTTTATATTCCTGTCCATTTTTGCCATGTCCTTTTCAAAGTGGTAGTGAATTATAATTAAGTGAACTCCCTCTAGACAGCCCTCCATGCAGTTTGCAAGTTTCTTGGCAGTTTGGAAGAAGTCCAGCCTTAAATTCTGAAATCACTTTCTCAAAAGATATGGTCTGTATATTTTTGCCTATTGATTGAAAATCTTCATGGTGTATTAAAGCCTTTATCAAAAAAAGCTCTTTAGAAGCATTTAGAGGGAACAAGGCTGTCTGTCTGTCTGGTTATCTGCCAGTAATAAAGTATCAATAAACAATACTCGTCATTGTTGTTCAAGTTGAATATAAGGCAGGATGCTTGACAGAAAATATGTTTTGTGCTCTACACCGGAATGGGGCTGGATCAAAAGCTGAGATTTGCAATGGATTTGTAGGACGCTGAGTGCCCCTAGGTGGTCACAGCTAAAAGTACAGCAAGGAAAGCCTCCCCTATGCGTCTGCCTCCTGCTGAGGGCCAGCTCACGTCTGCTGGGCACTTGGGCGCGCATCCCGCCCACGGTGGCATGTTTCTGGGATGCGTTACAGTTAAAGAAACACTTCTTTCCTTTTGACAGGTCTCTGCTTTACAGGAGAACGTTTGTGTGGTATTAATTTTAATCGGGCAATTGCTGACATACTGAAGTGGCAGTCTATCATTACTCCCACTTATGGCTCCAATTTAGCCCTTGTCATTGCAGTTGTCAGTATCAATTGGGGATTAGAGTGGGTTATGGCATGCAGAGTGGATGGTCAGTGGATCAGTACCACTTTTCATTTCTTTCTAGCACAATCTTTTTATTATCAAGCTTATCAATGCAACTTTGTTACTGCTTTTCAGGTTTTTTATATACATAAATTGTTTGGAGATAAATTGCTCCTGGAATTGTTTTTGGGTTCTTTGCATTCCGTTTTGGTACAGGATTTGCAATATATGAGTAATTAAATGACACAGAAATGTTACCACTTCTGAAATACACATTTCTAAAGTTATACAATCAGTTGTTTTGAAAACGCTTATTTATATAGCAGTGATCCTTAGAGAAGATGTGCACTGTGAGACATGCACAAAAATGTGTCATTGATTTGCCATTGTGAGGAAAGCAAGCATTAATAATGGAATTGTAGAGCCAATTCCAAATAGCAAGGTTTTAAAACCAAATAATAGAATGCTATGTAATAATACAACCTACTACAATTTTCACCAGAAAAATGATGTCTCAAATCTCCAAGTACAGTATGTGAGAAAAGAAACTTTGTATTTTATCCTAAGAGTTACGTTTTCACTGACAGACATTTCTGCAGGGAAGGAGGGTCAAAAAAAAAGGGTAAATCTCTTACTCTCAGAGAATTCTGGTGAATTTGCTTCTATGGTAACCAATTAGCCAGAGCTTATTACTCATGTAAAACAGGAACTGTTTGCATTTTTAAAACCTTCATTTGCAAAACAGCATGTCTAAATGATAAAGTTAGATTTCTTTCCCAAGACCACAAGTCTTCTTTGTAGGTGGAAACAACTAAGTGTACAGTTAAAAAAGCAAGGGAAAAGGCGCTCCTAGGCAGCAGCATCCATCCACGCTAAAAGCAAATATTTGTTTTTGGAGCAGAGAATGGCTGTCCCCGGAGCAGCCAGCTTAGCAAAAGCAGGAATGGAAGGGCAGAGCTCATCTTTTATGGAAGTCAGATAAATTTCATGCTCTTTAACATCAACTGTGACTGCAGGCTTTTCACTGAAGTCTGGCTCCTTCCCCAGTGTGAACAAAATAGGAAAAGTGATTAAAGTTCACTCAGTACTGGACGGCAGGAGGCAACTGCTCCGGTATCTTCAGCTGAGGGAGAGGGCGAGAGGGCTCTTTAATAAGACTTGTGAGGCTTCTTTGAAGAAAAGAAGTAGGACTCGTAGGGCCTATAGATGCCTACACTAACATTCATTCATTTCCGGTACTTCATATGGCTTCTTTGACACATTGTAATATTATCATCCCCTTCATTAAAATGTTCATTATGAAAGGGGAAAGAGAGAAAATGTAACTGTTAACTGGAGTCAAGGGTCAGCAAGTTCTGCTGTGAGCAAAGGACTTGGAGCTGCTTCAGATAATAGCGGCAGTTCTGGGGCAGACACGAAAGACTGACAGAAAATGAAAATATGGACCTTACAAATTGTCCTGTCTTGTGATGGATGGGAGTCTTGAGCATCCTGACAAGTCTTGAAAAGCTGAAGTGCCTAGCAGATCTTCCCAGATCCTGCCTTTTGGCTTTTTCCCTCTGTCTCTGTCTCTTTTTCTGTTTCTCCCTGTTTTAAGTTGTGCAATCAGTATTCACACATTCTTAAAACTAATAGGATTAGAGGCGTTGCAAAGGGATTTGAACAAGATAATTAGTTTACTGCTTAGTCCTCAATATAACGGGCAAAACCCCTCTGAGAAGAGGTGGACAAAATGGGTCAGAAAATGTGTGGGAAATGAGGTAAGGCCTCTCAAACAGTGGTTCAATCAGCTGCACCATTATGAAAGGAACCTGGAGTATTCATTCAGTGCTGCAGACCATTGACTTTTTTGGCTTGGCCACCAGAGGTGTCAAGGAAAGAGACCTAGCTGAGCAGTGGGAAATGTTGCTGGATATGAAGGAGCCTGTTTCAAGTGCTTAAGTGCAATTTAAGGTTCTTTGCCACCATATCACATAGAGCAACTCTAGAAAAGTGAAGCAGCCTCAAGCAGTTTACAAAGGTGAGCCTGTAAAAGCAAAGCTTCTTGTAAACCTTGGGGTGGATCACATCTCAGAAACAAGCAACTGAAATATCGAATCAAGAAACTTAATTTCAATTTAGTGTTACGTTTGAACCTCTATCTAGGAGCTATTTAAAACATAAATTTTCTAGCAGTGCATTTAAGTGTTCCTTTTAAATATATTTTTTCTAGTTTTAAGATGTGCAAGACAGAAAAAGCCCCCAAATCAAGTACCCCACTGCCCCCGCCCAGTGATACTAGTATGGTGCATGAGTTACTAAGTGATGGTGTTTGGTTTCCAAAGGAGTAGCAGGAAATGCCTCAAAGTTCCTGCCTTTTTTTTTTTTTTTTTTTTT